>JAJGOT010000509.1:240000-357500 GCA_022457155.1 Cladopsammia gracilis | reverse complement strand
TTTAGCTACCGTGCACAAGGAAATTTTGACTGAATTTGTTTTGCGGGAGGAAATTTTTGCGCGTCGGGACACCTTAAATTTCTGCTGGGAGGAAATGTTTGCGGATTTCTGGTCAAGTATAAATAAAATCCAAGGCATCGGTATTAAACAATTTCACTTCCTGACCGGAGGTTTTTATAGTTCTCCTAGTTATATGGTTGCTGTTCTGGCGCCAATATGAGCATAAACAACGAGAAAACTAGTGAGTGAATTATTGTACGTTGTTGTAAATATGTATCAGTATTATGATAACAGTCTCTGGTTCTTTTGAGGACGTGTGTGGAGTTGAATCGGGAATACAGATGACTGTTGTGCCGGTCGCCTCGGAGTTATGATAGCAATATATTCACTGTTGAAAAGTTCTTGTTAAGCCGATATACATCATTAAAACAAGTAATTTTTTCTGCGCGAGTATATTTCTGCGGTGGAAAATTTAATACAAAATAAAGTAATACTGCATAATAATGCAACGACGGACAACCTTTGCCTGTATCTCCGGCAGATCAGAAAAAGGTTTTGAAAAATACTGCGGTCAGGAATCCCGCATGTTTGATTACTTTAGTACAAATTTTATAATTTGAGAAATTGGGGCGCTAAGTTTCATGATGTCACTTTCCGGGAAACTTGATAAAGAGTGTACAGCTATTATGCTGGAGATTCAAATATTTCAAACCGGATGTAATGGAGATACTGCCTAGCTCCGAGAAACACATTACACTTACACGCGGAATAAACTCTGAGGAGCTATTAAAAAACAATTGCAAGATCCCACTATTTCAATATATGACTATCGCATAAGACTTGGATCTTAATAGAATATTTTACGAAATTTTACTGCGGTCGTGACCCCGGGGGTCGTCAAGAAGACACTGTCAACACTATATTTTGAGGTTTAAAGCAGACCCATTTAATCTCTAATAGTTATTAAACACATGATACCGGAAATAGAAAGCTCTCGACTTTCGAATAAAAAAAGACAGAACTACTATATATTCGCAAATAACCCATTCATGTATAACATTAACTTATGCAGCCATTTCTTTTTCAACTCTCCACAAAAGAAAAATCAATGTCCGCTTCACTTTCCAAAACATTTCATATCGCGTGAAATATTTCCTTTAACAAGCATTGACAACTAAGCGGAAAACAGATATTTCAGCCCACCCACATCTGACGTCTGAGTTATCAAAAGTTTCTCTGGCTTTTGTTGATAATTTTGTCCGATGGATTATGAATGTTCTGCGATACTTGTTATCTTTGTGGAATGTCCGGTTTCCGGAAGATTATAAAGAACAGGAAAGAGCGAATCTCAAAACTGTCTTAAAAATGAAATTAAGGTTGGAAAAATATATATTTGCTCAATTCTTTCTTTGACGAATAGAGGAATTCTAAGGATATGCACTTTTTTGTCTTGACTTCCTGACTGAATTTAAGTCTTAAAATAGCAATGAATATGCGTGAACGGAATCTGATCGATCAATGACAGACATTGTAGCGACCATAGGTCATGGATCAGTTCTTTTCTTCTTTAAAATCTCCGTAAAATTCTTAGATGTTTATATCTTATATATATAAAGATCTACAAACGCGGATAAGCGTAAACATTAATCCGATGCGTTGTGGCACACAAAAAAAAATTTAAATTGGATGATCGCACAGGCAGACCAATCGTGATGTGAGTGACTCGAAGCCAGTACACAGTAATGAAATATACTAGGTAATAATACGATTTGTCACGGAATTGATAAGCGATAGAAAAATCGAAAATATTACACACTAAAGTCTTCTCACCTTTACTTTATTGTCTCTTGATGTATCCTGACCGGTTTAAATGCATTTTTACAACTTTTGTCACTCGCCCCACTATCCACTATAAAAGAAGGGAAGGCTGGAGACCTCTGAGCGAACCCTCGCCACGCGAAAGCCAATAAATTCTAAACAATTCAACTCAAGCTCCCCGAATTGCCACCAGTGAGGCCGCAGGTTAAATGTCTACCCGTGCGATTCGTGCTAGCTTCCAAATTCCCTTTCACGGTCTCTAAAAGGGCTCCGTTTTGGAGCGATTCTGGCCATCTTCGCTTCGCCATTGTCCGCGATCCAAACGGCTGTACCACGAAATTCGAATACTAAAGCTTAGCGACCGCGTCACAGAGACAAAATGACATTCACCCGAGGGGAGGGTCGTTACTTTTGCCCTCGCGCAAATTGACACCGTCGGGGGAGCCGGTGCGTGTAATTCGAACGGAAACCACACGCGTGACCTGTCACTTATTTGTCTTTATTTGATAAAGTGCAATTTTTCATCAAGATCAAAAGAAAAGTCTCTTTTTAAAATAAAAATGCTCGAAGGAAAATTTTAAGCTTGTTAAAACCAATTTGCGCCAAAAAAATCAAAAATCAAAGGTCACGGATATGTATGTGTTTACCGGGAGTCTAGGGTGTACTCTAACTGCACGTCCGATCCAAGAGAGAGGAAGATAGGGGCCTTGGGAACGAGGTTGGTAGACGTTTCAATAACAAATTGATCGTTACATGTAAAACAGACCGTTGGCCGTCGGGTGTTGATATGAACGATATGGTCAATAATGTTTAATTTTTATTGGTAAATTGCACAACCTTCTAAAGTCGCTGTCGTAATTTGTCGTATTTTTGAAGCGGAATCGAGCCGTTTCTCGCTGTTCAGAACGTCTCATGTCGGCAATTTTCGGGGCCACGTCGCTTGTCGTTCTTACCAAGGCTTCTTTAAGCCGAGATGTTTTGAAAACAGCTTCGGCTATAAAAGGAAACGAAATCTAATCGCCAGCTCTATTCCTACAAGAGACACCATTCTGCCCGAAGGTACACAATTTTTTAGTTGACGGAAAAAGCGACAAGTAAAATATTTTCATTTGCCTTTTTTACAATAGTCTACCTTAGTGAAGTATTTAGATAAAACATTCCTTTTTTACTGAAGTCTTTTTACTGAACTTATTCACATGCACAAAGTTCTTGTTTTGTCTCATACATCCACATATACACTGGACATATTAATTGGCTGTTTAAAAACATTGCTAGTAAATCAATTTTAATCCCAAATGAAAATCGTTGCAATATGTTTTAGTTTTGTTTAAATATCAATAAATAAAGATAGTAAATATTTTTTAACCTTCGAACATCTTTCCCAAATTTCGATTGATAAGAAAATCGCCATTGTAATGCCATACAAGTCATTGCTTCTAAAATACTGTGACTGATACAAAACAAAGAAAATTAACTAAGTAAAAGGGCTCTCTAAAGATAGATTGAATCTAAGTAGTTTTGCCAACCCCATCCCTCCTCATAATTTCCCCCCGTAGCAACCAAATTGGCCTCGGCTCATTCGCTTAATATAATCAAGTTGAAGTTTCCCCTCAGCTGTAAAATGAAGACTATTTTGAACAAATACGCTAAATTAACATGAAAATTATTTACATTCATACTCGTGATTATTTTGTTGCTCATGACTTTTATTGATTTGGTGGCTCGTAAAAGAGCCCTTAAGTCCTCTATGACTGCAATGTCTAACTCTACGATTAGACCTACAGGTATTTTCAATCTTTCAACTTCAATAAACCATTTAGCAGCTTTACACATATTACCTATCACGTCTTTACTACATTTACCTATCAAAGGCACCCAACTTTTCCAATTCTTGTTGTTGTTGTTGTTGTTGTTGTTTATTAACCTTACATTCTCTCGCATTAACGAGATGGCTTTAAGAGCCCTTTGATTTGTCTTGACTTCCTGACTGAATTTAAGTCTTAAAATAGCAATGAATATGCGTGAACGGAATCTGATCGATCAATGACAGACATTGTAGCGACCATAGGTCATGGATCAGTTCTTTTCTTCTTTAAAATCTCCGTAAAATTCTTAGATGTTTATATCTTATATATAAAGATCTACAAACGCGGATAAGCGTAAACATTTATCCGATGCGTTGTGGCACACATCAAAGATTTAAATTGGATGATCCCACAGGCAGACCAATCGTGATGTGAGTCAGATCAAGTTACAGCACAGTAATGAAATATACTAGGAAATAATACGATTTGTCACGGAATTGATAAGCGATAGAAAAATCGAAAATATTGCACACTAAAGTCTTCTCACCTTTACTTTATTGTCTCTTGATGTATCCTGACCGGTTTAAATGCATTTTTACAACTTTTGTTACTCGCCCCACTATCCACTATAAAAGAAGGGAAGGCTGGAGACCTCTGAGCGAACCCTCGCCACGCGAAAGCCAATAAATTCTAAACAATTCAACTCAAGCTCCCCGAATTGCCACCAGTGAGGCCGCAGGTTAAATGTCTACCCGTGCGATTCGTGCTAGCTTCCAAATTCCCTTTCACGGGCTCTAAAAGGGCTCCGTTTTGGAGCGATTCTGGCCATCTTCGCTTCGCCATTGTCCGCGATCCAAACGGCTGTATCACGAAATTCGAATACTAAAGCTTAGCGACCGCGTCACAGAGACAAAATGACATTCACCCGAGGGGAGGGTCGTTACTTTTGCCCTCGCGCAAATTGACACCGTCGGGGGAGCCAGTGCGTGTAATTCCAACGGAAACCACACGCGTGACCTGTCACTTATTTGTCTTTATTTGATAAAGTGCAATTTTTCATCAAGATCAAAAGAAAAGTCTCTTTTTTAAAATAAAAATGCTCGAAGGAAAATTATTAAACTTGTTAAAACCAATTTGCACCAAAAAAATAAAAAATCAAAGGTCACGGATATGTATGTGTATACCGGGAGTCTAGGGTGTACTCCAACTGCACGTCCGATCCAAGAGAGAGGAAGATAGGGGCCTTGGGAACGAGGTTGGTAGACGTTTCAATAACAAATTGATCATTACATGTAAAACAGACCGTTGGCCGTCGGGTGTTGATATGAACGATATGGTCAATAATGTTTAATTTTTATTGGTAAATTGCACAACCTTCTAAAGTCGCTGTCGTAATTTGTCGTATTTTTGAAGCGGAATCGAGCCGTTTCTCGCTGTTCAGAACGTCTCATGTCGGCAATTTTCGGGGCCACGTCGCTTGTCGTTTTTACCAAGGCTTCCTTAAGCCGAGATGTTTTGAAAACAGCTTCGGCTATAAAAAGAAACGAAATCTAATCGCCAGTTCTATTCCTACAAGAGACACCATTCTGCCCGAAGGTACACAATTTTTTAGTTGACGGAAAAAGCGACAAGTAAAATATTTTCATTTGCCTTTTTTACAATAGTCTACCTTAGTGAAGTATTTAGATAAAACATTCCTTTTTTTACTGAAGTCTTTTTACTGAACTTATTCACATGCACAATGTTCTTGTTTTGTCTCATACATCCACATATACACTGCACATATTAATTGGCTGTTTAAAAACATTGCTAGTAAATCAATTTTAATCCCAAATGAAAATCGTTGCAATATGTTTTAGTTTTGTTTAAATATCAATAAATAAAGATAGTAAATATTTTTTAACCTTCGAACATCTTTCCCAAATTTCGATTGATAAGAAAATCGCCATTGTAATGCCATACAAGTCATTGCTACTAAAATACTGTGACTGATACAAAACATAGAAAATTAACTAAGTAAAAGGGCTCTCTAAAGATAGATTGAATCTAAGTAGTTTTGCTACCCCCATCCCTCCTCATAATTTCCTCCCGTAGCAACCAAATTGGCCTCGGCTCATTCGCTTAATATAATCAAGTTGAAGTTTCCCCTCAGCTGTAAAATGAAGACTATTTTGAACAAATACTTTAAATTAACATGAAAATTATTTACATTCATACTCGTGATTATTTTGTTGCTCATGACTTTTATTGATTTGGTGGCTCCTAAGAGAGCCCTTAAGTCCTCTATGACTGCAATGTCTAACTCAACGATTAGACCTACAGGTATTTTCAATCTTTCAACTTCAATAAACCATTTAGCAGCTTTACACATATTACCTATCACGTCTTTACTACATTTACCTATCAAAGGCACCCAACTTTTCCAATTCTTGTTGTTGTTGTTGTTTTATTAACCTTACATTCTCTCGCATTAACGAGATGGCTTTAAGAGCCCTTTGATTCAATCAAATCTTTAGCGATTTCAAACTTTCTATGAATTCAGAACACTATAATTAGTTATGAGAACTGCTAATTGGAAAAATCGCCTTTGTCCCGTTCGTCCCATGGGATCAAATTGAGGAGCCGTAATGATTAGATATAAACCGTCAATCACCATTTCAATTCAATCTGTAGATTTTAACCTTTCTGTGAATTCTGAATACTTTCACCAGTTGTGAGTACTGCTAATTAGAAGCATCCCCCTTTATCCCGCTCGTCCTGTGGGATCAAGTTGAAGAGTTGTAATCATACGTTATAGAATTCCTGAGGGGGACATTGGGGTTTGCGGTATTGCGGAATTGGGCAATTTTTCATGCGGTATTTCGGTAATTCTAATGTAAATTTGCGGTATTACGGTATTTCCAAAACCTGCGGGATTTTTATCGTTTTGGTCGGTTTTAAAAATTATCCTCCAGTGTTCTACGACCCTTTTTGGTCCTTTTTCAATTTCTTGTCGTCCTTGTCAAACTTGTCGTTTCGAAAACGCTTCGAAACAGCTCTAAGATCCTCTAATCTGTCACGCCAGTTTATATTACATGAAAGGTGATAACACTTTGGTCGTTTTACAACCAATTAAAAGTCATTAATTTGTCTCAACATTCAAAAAACAGAATCGAAGCAGATATTTGCGGAAAATTTAATGGACAGAGTAACGGTTTCGGTATTCTATCGATTTTGACAAGGTTTTTGACATATTGCGGTATTTAGCGATTTTTTTTTGGAATATTACGGTATTTGTCATTTTTTTTTTGGGCGGTATTGCGGTGTTCAGAACCCCTAGCCTGCGTAGCAAGCGTTCCCGTACGAACGAATTTTTCCGCATTCTGGCCGCGCGAAAATTGGGGCGAGAGCAAAAAATCGGAGGACGGGGGTGGGAGTGGGGAGATGAGGGAACGCTTGCCTGCAAACCCCACGATTTTGAAAAACGCCCACCTATTTGTCACGGTTGATTTCATTTGCCGATTGACAGCTTGTCAACAAGTAAGCCAATTACAGATTACCGGATGTAGAATTTTACTTCCTTCAAAAGATAAAACGTTTCGAATTCGTAAACGGTTGAAATCTCTTCACAGATTCATGGAATCAATAAACCTTCTCGCCATTTCAAAACAATGCCGACTTAATAGAAGAAATATCCGTATATTTGCTTGCTTTGACTTATTGAATCCAATACCGGTAAACAGAGCCGGTGAAATAATTCCCGCTAATAAAAATATAACACTGCTCAGCTCAACCACTCAGCGCGCGACTGTACTGCTGTGTTTGTTTTAATACGGTTATATTATTTCTAGTTCAATATCAATCTTCGCTTTCCTCGCTATTTTCTGACTTTTCTATGGTACGAGTACTAATCATTCAGCTTCATTTCATCTTATATTTTGCTGTGACCAAAATAAAACTAGAATCGGTCCACAAATGCAAATAGATCTTCCCACAAATTGCAACGCCGATAAAAACAAACAGCCGCCGAAATAGATCACTTTCAACTTTAAAATTTGGGATGAAATCGTGGTGTCAATTGGAGTCAATTAGGTTTTTGAGAAAGCCTAAACCTTAATGACTGGATTTGGGTATTATTTGGCTTTTGACTTGCCTTTTTTGTATCGATCCAACGATCCAACCAATTTAAAATAGGCATTACCGATTACTACAAACAGACAAGGACGACAACAGTCAAATTAAACCACGATAATTTTTTTCAACGGGTCTACTCAAGTCTAAGAAAAACATTTCCTGGCCTATTATTAATAGAGGAATAAGGTACGTATTGTTTTCTTTCCATGCCTTTACATTTAAGCGAGGAAATCCTTGTGTAACTTTGACTAATTTAATACGTGCCTTCTTCCAAATTTCCCTGTGTGTAGATCGTCCAAGCAGTCCAGTTTTTCATTTAAATCGCACGCTGTCATCCCCATACAATTTACCTCTTCGACTGGATCCCGAATTATGCTTTGCAATGGAGAAATAACACTGAATAATACTGGAATAGCCTGTACCTCCTTGCTTTTACTTCGCACTCCGCACATCATAACAAACAACTGAAAAATTAAACTCTTCCCGAATCCTGCTGGCAATACGGCCATTAAATCGTTGCCGTTAAAAAGATGGCGCACTGCCCTTTCTTGTTCCGTTTTCAAAGTAAAAGCAAGTCCCGCTTCACTCAGCTCCGACAAAACTTCGTTCAAACACGTTTCAAAATCTTTCACATGTTCTCCGAGCTCCATGTCACGCTCAAAATATTTTGCTTGAAAATTTGATAGCTACTTGTCAAACCTGTCACTCAAGGTGACCACACCGCACCAATCAGGAGCCCCGTTCGTGGACGAACGGCGTTTTTCAAAATCGTGGGGTTTGCAGGCAAGCGTTCCCTCATCCCCCCACCCCCACCCCCGTCCTCCGATTTTTTGCTCTCGCCCCAATTTTCGCGCAGCCAGATTGCGGAAAAATTCGTTCGTACGGGAACGCTTGCTACGCAGGCTACCAAACAGCTACTCTTTGACGCTGGCGCCTTGACGCTAGCTTTAGCTTTATTTGATTTTGAATGAATTATTTGGTTTCACTGAGTTAGTTCCCAAGGGTTTGCTTTCTGTGAGTTTGTCATTAGAATTTGAATTGCTGGGGGGGCTTGGGGTTTTTTGGGCTTTAGCCTGGAATTCTCATTCTATATCTACTGCCGATCAACATCAACAGGAAGGAAAAAATCATAAATTGTATGCTTTGTTATATCTTTTGCTTAAATTCTCGGAAAGCTGAATAAATTTTCTCGGAATAACCTGTCATCCCCCGCGCACGTGCTACTAAGTAGTGCTGCTTAGTAGGACTATCACTCTACGCACGTGCCACTAATCTGTATACAATAAATGTTCACGTGAAAAAAAAAAAAAACAATAAAGCATGAGCGTCTATTCCGCGGCCAGATAAGGGATCTAATTTCTTTGAAAGGTCTTTAATGAATGCATCCAAACCTTGATCGAGATATTTACTCACAGTATTTTTAATCTTTTGTTTGGCAAAATCTGATTTAACCGCTTTACTTAATCCAATGCGGCCAAGATTATATAATCCTTTAACACTACCTTTTAAAGCCATTTCTCCGAGTGAATGGCTATCGGCTATATCGAAAAAGCCCGCCCCTTCGACGGGCCGCGTTAGTTTCCCGACTTAATAAATCTTGTCTTTTTAATGCCGCATGAAGCGCAATGACAGAAAAACGTCTGTCTTCCATTTTTTGCGGTCATATAACCGGATGGCTCCACGCAGCCAGTTTTTCGTCTTTCTTTAATACAGTATGTTTCCATTTTTAGAGAAAATATTCTTTTATGAATTTCTCATTATACATTGTATCAGTTAAACTTAGAGGCTTCAAAATATCATAATAATCTTTTTGAGTGACCATTGATGAAGGAAATAAAGGCAATAATATCCGCAATGGACACTGTTTATGTTTTGATATTGAGTTGTGTTGTAAAGTATTTGTTTCCCATCACTTGTAAATTCTTCGGAATATCCCATCCCAAAACTATCGAAATACCATATAAATTTATTATCGTGAGAAGGAACGCAACAAACCCAATGAGTTCCTGCATTTTCATATGAATCAAGATTTATAATACATGGGCTATGTTTTCTGGGGATAACTTCATCCCTTGAATATATCCCTTTGAAATTTGGAATTCTAAGATATTTTATCCAGTTCATTAAATCAATATTACTCAGCGGTTTGTTTATGAATTTAGGCTTCATAATATTGCCCCCACTAGTGGAATGCTTTTGAATGGGCTGTTTGGTCCTAACAGAAGACCCTCTCCTTTCCTTGATTTTTTTTTTATTTCCCATTTCAACAGTATTTGGCCCCCAGTTACCAATAAATGGGGGTGGTTGATACGGATACATCCCCAATCTTGGCGCGCCCTTTCCTTTTGGTCTGCCCACTCTTGGCGCTCCACGGCCTTGTGGCCGGCCTTTTCCGGTCATGTTTTTAATCATATCCATAACTAGTGGAATCAATACTGGCTAATATAGTACCCAATGCCCCTCCAGACTTTTTGGCGATGGCATTATTACTAATCGACCTAATCAATCAGTTTTTGAATTTTATCTTGTGGGATGAGGAAACCACCGATTTGACCGCTCCCACTTATCTTTTTAACTACCTGACTTGCTCCTTCACTCGCTAAACCAGCAAGCGCTGATAATCCAAGTGTTTTAGCCAGAGTGGGCCCTAATGTTTTTACTAATGGCATAATAGCAGAAAATAAACTTCCTCCTTGCCTCAAAACTTTTCTAATTTGTGTTTTTGATATTTTTATTTCTGCTCCGTTTCCTTGAGATTTATTTTTGGTTGATTCTTTTAATTTGATTGGCTGTAAGCAGTAATTCATTGTTACCGCTTGTTTGATTTTTACTTAATCTAATTGTTAAAGGAGTGTTTGTTTTATATGCTTTTGCGAGCTTTCCTTTTTGTCCTTCAGACAAACTTACTTTGTATGGATGATATGTTGTCATTTTTAATAACATCATTTTTTTATTTTATGCAATAACCAATTCATTTCCAATTTTATCTATTTTCACCGTTTCTTCATAGAGAACTATCGCATGTACGTTAAAGTTTGCAGCCGCATTTGCGTTCAATCCATATCTGAATATCAATTGTTTGGGATCTCTTGTTACTTTTTCAGCTTGATAAGATAAATCGAAATAAATTAGCGGATAAAGCGAATTATAATTGGCTAAATTTAATTGAGTCCCACTGTTGTAGTCACTTTTCCTCATTGCATAATACATTACATCATTAAATATTCTTACTTTTGATTCACTGTCATACTCTGTATCCGGGTAAAAAACTCCATTTCCATACTCTAATTTGCAGCTCGACAGGGATGAGTTATTATCTGCCTCATTTAATTTGAAAGTGTCCATAAGATAAGGACTATCTTCTGCTTTGTCATCATTGGGTGGGGCGGTTCTTTTTAGATAAACAAAAATATGCTTAACATTATCAATACTAGGATTTATTTGAAAAAATCCTGATGATTGTGCAGGAGCTGATTCTGCATACATCTCCCTTAAATATTTCCATTTTCCTTTCAGGAATGAACTGACAAATTTGCCATAAAGAGAATCTTTGGGTGTTAATCTGGGAACCCAAAGCAAAAACCTATTCAGAACAACTCTTCCAGGATCAGTACCATTAGCCATATGAATTAATTCTCCATCATCTTGAAGCGTAATCTCGAATTGTAATTGCATAGGTACAAGCATCTTATCTTTAAGTTCTTCAAAAAAGGAAAAACGATTTAATGGAATAATCGTATCAATGTTTTTAGCTCCGCCGGCGCCATTGTTTTGAACTGCTTGAGATTGTACTCGCCTTGATTCAAATCCTGTATTATTAGCAGCTGTTGTTCCATTCGTATCCAAATACCAGAAACTGTTTTTAGCTACTGATCTGCTATAATCATCAGAATATTCTAACAATTTTTTAACAAAAGTAATCTTATGCAGATTATCAGGTTCATAAACTATTTTACCTGCAGATCTAATCATCGTATGCTTAATCAGGGAATGAGCACCGTTTATAACGGTTATTCTATCGGCTGCTGCATATCCATCAGCGCCATCAGCCAATTTCTGGAGTTGAAATTGTACTTCAAAATAAGCATTATGCCAGTCGTAAAATGCCGATCTGTCATTAATTGTGAATTTATAACCACCTTTCGTTTGATTTTGTCCATTAGCTGGAGCCCGGATAACATCATCCAGCTGGAAGCGCACTAATTCATTTCTTTGTAAATATTCGATAGATAGATAGTTTATTTATATAAAACGTCGCAGCCAATAGGCTGAATTATGTCCTATAATATTTACAATAATAAAACAATGATAAACTATAATAATAATAACAAAAATATTTACAATTGAAAACTTATCACTAGTTAAAATTCAAACAAACAAATTCATTCGATCGAAAAGCCATTTTATATTATTTTATTTTATTTTTCGAATACCCTGCCCAGATATTAATCTGTTCAATATAGCATCAGCACTCTCTCCGTTTCTTGACGCAGGGGTTCGCCGTGATTGTGTTGCCGGGATTAACAATGACTGTGGCCGTGTTGGTTGTTTTCCACTAGGGCGTTTTCCACTTACCGCCTTGGCGGTATGGCTCTTTCTCATATTACCTAGTTTTATCATTATAAAATCACCAGCTTTTTCAGCTGTTTTTACTCCTTCTTTGCCTACTTTTTTGCCTATTGTGTCGCCAGTGTAAGAAACGCCTGCTTCCAGTGCTTTTTTCGCGACAGGTTTCGCGAATTTCTTGAAAACTGCGGATGCCACCGCCCTTATTGGTTTAAAAATATTATCCACAATGATACCTGTTCCTTTGTGTTTAAAAACAAACCGTCCTAATTTGGGGTTATAATAACGAGAAAATTCATATGCTTTCATTTTTATTAATTCTTTTTAATATTAATGAGAAAGCCGTATCAGCTCCATTCAGGTTGATTAATCTTCGTTTTCCATCAGTGATATAGATTCGAATACTGCTTATTGTGCTTTTATTCACAGGGCTATATGTTACTCGCATTGGTTCAAGAGTTAAACTATATGATGGTTGCAGAACAGATGTTGAAAAGGAATAAATGATATCAGTATCTTGGCCATCAACAAGCGAGTCACTTGTCAGATCACAATGAACGTTCAACATATCAGTATCTTGACTAAAATTTGGAACTCTGGGGCCAACATTAACTTTGTCCTTCAGAATTGTTTTGTCAAAGCCAAGGAGGTCGTTAAAATTACTTTGGGTGAAATCCAGCTGATAATTTTCTTTCAGAGTGATTGTTACTCTGAAGGTTGTGGTATTAAAAGCTAGGCTGATTGGAAAAACGTCTTCCTTTCTAGATTCTTTTACGACAGTTTCGTTTTGAAGAAAAGCATTAATCTCTTCATAGGTCCAAACTCCAGCTGGGAAAGATATATCCTGAAATGTTTGCCCATTATCGGAGCTAAATTTAATTAATCGATTATTGTATCCAGCATTGATGTTAAACCACGTAAAACTCATATTGATAATTCTGTTAAGCTCAACAACATAGTCTGCATCCTTATCCAAAACAATTGGTTTATTAAATTTTGTTGTGAAATTTTCAGGCTTGTTGTTTCTTGATTTAACTGCATATGATGATAAGACAATTTCTCTTTCGATTTCCATTTTATATTTTGAAATACTTTTTATATATCTCCTCATGCTGGGATCTATTAATCGCTGCTTCTTTCAAAAGAATGTCTAAAATTGCAACTCCAGTATTTCTTATGTCCTGGTTTGTATTTCCAGCCAGGATGGAGCCAATAATGATGTCAAGTTTCTGCAGAAGATCCTTTGGATCGTTGAAAAATGTTACCTTTCCGCCAGGGCCACGCCCGTATCTTTTTTTCCGGGCTCCATAGCCCCTGATTTCAGAGCCTTTCAATGTTTCTACTTTCTTATTGTAATGACCTATACACCTTATTCCAAAATGGCGGCCAATTTATTATTCTTTTATATGCATGTTAATTAGCCCTCTTGGCCTCACTTTCGCTTGAAAATTCTTTTGTATTTTGCACACGCTGACGAGGCCAAGAGGGCTAATTTACATGGATATAAAAGAATAATAAAATGACCGCCATTTTGGAATAAGGTGTATGTAGTCATTCAAAATTTTAAATCTCTCATCTATGTTTTTATGCATTACCTGCTTTACCTTTTCAGTTATTTTACCTTGATTGAACTTTTTTGTGACATCTGCTTTGTAACCTTTCAGTTGATTTTTTCTATGGTTTGCCCACATTCTGTTTCTGTCGATAATCTTTTTTTCTGCGCAAATGATAAACTTGGGTCATTTAATTTTTCGTCCACTTGATCATAAGTTGGTAAACCTAGGGTATTTAGTCCGATATTCTCTCTGCCTATTGGTTGCACGTCATCTTCATCCTCTTCATCTTCATCTTCATCTTCATCTTCATCGTCTTCATCTTCTGCCACAGCATATCCAGGGAATAAACTTTGATATTCAGGAAATAACTTTTCATATTCAGGTGGTTTTTCACCTTCTTCATATGTTGGGAGGGTTGCTGGAATTTGTTTAGCTGCTTGCGGTGCAACATCCGCCTCATCAGCATCGAATAAACCTTCGATATCCATCTCTTCAAATGGGTCGTCTTCTACCTGATAATCAATACCAGGTTTTTCTCCAATGACTTTCTTTTTCTGAAGTTTTAAAGGTTTCAAATTTGAAATAATAACATCATCTAATTTTGATGTTATGGGTTTGAATACTTTTTCATATTCTGTTTGACTTGTTTGTTCACCTAACTTTTTCTTGGTGATGAGATCATGAACGAAATTGATTTTTTTCCCCAACTCGGATTTGCTTTTTGCAAGTTCTTCCCATTTTAGTAAACTCATTTTATTACTTATCATATATAATTTGGGATGTACTACATGATGTAGAACATGATGTACTACATAATAAAATGAAGATTCTAAACTATGATTTCAATGACCCCATCACAAATTATAGGCAGCTGCAGCCTTTCATGCCAAATCAAAATTTTAGAATGCTTATCTGTGGCCCTTCGGGATCAGGAAAAACAAATGTTCTTCTGGATATGATTTTTCGGCTTTTGTATTATGATAAAATTTATCTTTATGCGAAAAATCTTGAACAATCAAAATATCAGCTTTTGCTGAAAACATTTAAACCAATCAGCAAAGAAGCTGGGTATGAAGTGATAGAAGCATCCTCAGATTAAATCATCCCAGTTTCTGAATTGTCAGATGATAATCAAAAACTAGTTATTTTCGATGATTTTGTTTGCGAAAAGAACCAAAAGCCATTGATTGATTATTTTATCAGGGGCTGACATAAGAATTGCTCTGTTATTTATCTTTCGCAAAGTTATTACAAAACACCCAAAGATATCCGTTTGAATTGCTCGCATTTATGCATCTTCGAATTTCCAAGCAACAATGAAATTTCTGTGCTCTGCAGAGAGAATAATATCACCAAGGAAAATTATACGAAGGCGACAAAAGACCCCCATTCTTTTCTGTATATTGATAAACCGAGGAAATTCATTTCTAAAAATTTTGATGAAAGTATATAAAAATGATGAGTTATTGGAATGGATTGTTGCCTGATAAAACAAGACAATCAACTAATCAAAGAGGAAAAGATCGGTTGCCAGGTGTTCGTTTTAAATTAACATCTTCAGGGGATTATGATATGCAAAACAAAAATTGGTGAATGCTGGCGATCCATCAGATCTGAAGGATGCAACGAACTGGGGAACTGCTAAAACGCATTTTTTAAACTTAGATGGAACCACCCATATGACTGGAGACCTTGATCTCAGAGGAAACAAATTGATTCTTCCTGGAGAAATCAATATGAACAGAAAACTTATCACCAATATGGACACGGATGAAGACAATGATTTAAGTGCTGTGAATATGATCACTCTGAAAAGATATCATCCTGATGCTCCTGAACCTATCCATGAAGTGACTAAAGATATTGATTTGAAAGTACTTTTCAATGTGAAAAACTCAAAACAACAGACATGGCATGTTTTGGGAGCCAATTATAACAATCTTGTTTCTTATAATGATGCAAAGAATATCTTTTTATCCCGTAAAGAAATATTTCCAATGGAAACGGGATTGAATATGGGAGATCACACCACTTTCAATGTGAAAGATCCAACTGTTGTCGATCAAGGAGCAAACAAAAGATATGTGGATGACGAAGTCGCAAAAAATCTTTCGTTGGAAGGTGGAACAATGACCGGCCCACTTGAAATGGCATTGGAGACAATCATTGGTGTTCCCGATCCAAAAACACCCAGTGAAGCATCATCAAAACAATATGTGGATACTAACCTTAATCTCAAGATGGGAAATGTGGTACATAAACTTATTGAAACAGAAGCGAAGCTCAAAAAATACGTTGATGACTCGCATATCGCGTCAAACTCTCGCCCGAAAGATGAATTCCGGTATCTGATGGAAGATGTGGATCAATCAAGCTCTGAGTATGATATCACAGTAACTGGTATCAATGATTTTCCAGCTTCACCTCATCTTTTCAATAAGAAGGCGTATGATTTGACAGTATCCAAAGACGACAGTAATTTATACTCTGGGAGACTTGGATTCAATATGTATAAATTGCCAGAGGGAGAATACACTATTTACATTGAATTCTTTCCCGCTTCAATGGATAACGTTAGTGTTAATGTTGTAAGTACAAGCCTGAATATCAATCAACAATCAACAACGAAGTTGCCGAATTATACAAGATCCATCATCCACATGCATAAATGGAAAATTTCTCCACCTGAATATATATATTTGAGGTATGTCCAGAAATGCACGCTAATGAGATTCATGCTCTTTATGATAGACATCATGAAGTGTCCCCTAGACCTAATTCTCACCTAAACACAAGCAATTCTGTCAAACATGAAGTCATATGGAAATTACAAATAATTGTGTGTAATATGAAGTGCCCAAGGTCCGAGTTACGTGCATTTCTGGACATAAGTGATATATTTGGATCTGAAATGGCAAGGAACCGCTGAATCAGCTCCAGAAGGAGCTGCAAAGTTGATCGTATATGGTATCAAGGGTTCTCATGACGATGTTCCTACTGATGTTTATGATGCACCCTTTATTTTTGAAAATCAAAAGATGGTCATGGAGACTGGTTTGGATATGAATGGCCATCAGCTGATTGGAAATAAATCATCTTTTTCCTTGAGTGGATTTATGGTGGATCCAGCATTATATATCAAATTTAATGGCGATGATGATGATTTAATCATTCCTGTTGATTGTAAATTAAAGGCAGTTTTTGCTGAAATTTTGGATAGAAACCAAAACTTTTATCCACCCATTACTGTTGAAATTATGAAAAGAAATTTCACATCAACCGCAGGTGGGAGAAAACAAAAATACAGACTGATCTCTCATTGAATGAATGGGATGCAATACAAGTCAGACCCTTCATTGGAGGAAGTTCTATAAAATTTAATTATAGAGTTAATTTATTGTTTGAAGTCTAAAAATGTCCTTTGAAATCAAAATAAATTCTGAAGAACTGAAGGAAATGATGCAAACTCTGAGAAAACTTTGTTCCTGCATAAAAAATGCAAACCCATCCACTTAATTTCAATCATATTGATCCAACCCTTTCTGAAGAAAAAAGTAGAAGAATTGAAAAAACGTTATGCTTTTTATCATAAAAAATGTTGGTGCTGCCGGAAAGCACAAAGAAAATATAAGAAAATGAATTTGGGATTAACTCTTAGTTCTACTCTTTTAGTTGTTACAGGAACGATTGTAGGGGGAGTTACTTTGAATCCAATTATTGTTTTGACTCAATTAAGGTCATATCTCAGGGGTAATTACTTTGATTCACAAGAATTTGTTCATGAAATGAAAATGATAGATGGGATTTTAGCAGATTGATGTTTGAATTTAGAGAAGTATGAACCACAATACGCCAAAGGCGTGACTGCCTGAGGCACAATACACTAAAAGTGTAAACGGATAAAAAATATTATATTATAAAATGAGTATGCAACAAATAAATAACGGGGTAGACAAGACAATAACTGAGATGATAGAGGATGTATGGAAAACATTAGCTGAGAAGCTTATAAACAATGCCATGCAGAAAATAGGAGAAAAATGCGGTCATAGGGCGGCGGCGCTCATAAGGCGGTCTAAATGAAAAAGTAGGTACTGTTATTTTCCCATATAGTTATATAACTGTGAAGTTACATAACTAATTTCAATAAGAAAGTTCCATTAAAACCCTACCATCACCTTCTCTATGGAAGAATTTATCAGGATCATCATTTTCTTTCGTTTCACCAACATCATCAACGTCATCAGCACCTGCGGTGTCGTATTCATCGAAATAACTCTGGGGGCGAATTATTTCTTTCACAAGAACTTCCTTCCCAACAATAGAAATGGAGCTAATGTTGCCGAGAAATACTTGACGAAGTTTTATAATAAGACACCCATTGAATGGAATTCCAATGATTGTATGCGGATCAATCTTTGTTTTAAATTTTTCACCAGCCGTTTGATGGAAAAGACAATTAATTTTACCAGATTTGTTTGTGTAAAGTTTTCCATAAATCTTTGGGTAATCACTTTGGTCTTCTTTAATAATGGATAAAGAATCTGGTTGAAGTCTAAGTTTTGTATTTAATTTCTTGAGCTCAGGTCGTTTTATCTCGGTGAGTTTTCTGATTCTTGATTCAATTTCCTCAAACATTGCTTTCTGGTTTTCATCTTTAAGGGTGAAACCAATAGAAAAGTTACTGTTTTTCCTTCATTTTTATGTTCCCATATTTTCATACGCCCTTCAAGCAATATTTCTGCAGGATGATCTTTGTATTCAATAGGAAGGACTGTGAATGAGAACTTTCCTGATTTCTTTATTTCTGGTTTTGCGAGCTGAATATATTGGCTATCATAATTTTCTTTGGTTATCATTTTTTATTAAGATATAAAAATTATTTTTTTTATATCTTCATTCCCAGGGATCTGTATATTCAGTCCCATGAGGCATTATACGGTTTAGATAATATTTCTTTCCATCTTTTTTTTACAAATCTTCCTTCATCTTCATCCCACCTTTTTAATGCCGCATACACAGCTTGGCGAGTAACTCTAATATATTTAGCCATTTCTACCATCGTTTCAAATTCTTTTATTGTTTCAATTGATGATGGGCCATCAACTATAGCGAAATATGGCCAAAATTGTTTTTATAATTCTCACTGATTTGGTTCCATGATAAAAAACATTCTTTTTATTTTTTAATGATTGATTTATATGTTGCCTTGTATATCCTAATTCTTTAGCCAATGAAGCTATAGAAGAATGCCTATCTCCTACTCTTAAATCATTTTCATCAACTAAAACCCACATTTTATATACTGGCAAAAATAATAATATTTTATTTACATTTGTTAAAAAATATAAAATAAAATATAAAATAAAATAAAATAAAAATTTTAAAAATAATTTTAATTATATTTTTATCCAATGTAAAGTAATATTATTAGATTTATTTCATAGTTAAATGATTTACATTAGGGAAAAATATAAAAATAAATAAATAATAATTTTAAAAATAAATTTAATTATATTTTTATCCAATGTAAAGTAATATACTATTAATTATAATTTCCTAACAAATGGGTATATATTTCCTTAGGGAATTAATAATTTATTATTTAATTAATTTAATTAATCTGGCAATGATATTACATTAATAATAATTTTAAAAATATAATTTAATTATGAAATGGGTGTTTGGGAAGTAATTTATTTAGTAATGATATAACAGTATATCATTACCACATATCTGTAAAATTATTTCGTAATTTTTCCCCTTTAGGTATAAATGATTGTTTAGCAATCGCCGCTTCCTTAATTTTATGCTTAATTGGGTTTATCAGTTTCATCTGAATCTTCTAACAGGATGATAAAAGAATCATTCTCAAACCCTTCCATTGCAAATGTTGCTGGCTCTATCCGAATTATAGTCTCCATCAAAAAATTAACTCGTTTGCCAGAATATTTAATCTCACCTCTAGTTGAAGCACCCTTATTATTCTTATACACAACACTCAATTTTTTCACATCAACATCTTCAATCTTGATTATATTGGGGGTCATTTTATTTACAAATCTTTATTTATTCATATTTTTATGGTGACCCCAAGCAAGAGTATGAATTTTATCTGGCAATATGAAGCGTTTATCATCATCCGCAGATAGAGCAGTTTTATTAACTGTTTCTGAATATATTTCATGTTGATGGCTTCTGATTAAATTCATTTGCCGCATTTGACTTTGCCCATCGTAAAGGCATTCTTTAAAATCTTCATGGCATATATGTTTTTTGATAGTTTGTTTCTTCACTCCTTTACATTTTTTGTCTCTGCCGCCAGTTTCAAATAATTTATAGCTGTATAATTTAGGGCGTAATCCAATAAATTCTTCTATTATCTTTCCTCCAGCTTCATCTTTCATAAAGCCATTAACCTTTTTATTCATTACTGGCATTCCTGAGGGATGATCCTTTGGATAATTTGATGTATCAAATCGATCCTTATCATCGATTATTAAATCTTTGTATACATCTTCCGTTTCAATTTCATAGCATAAAGAATCAGTATCTGTAAATAACAGCTTGGCTTTATTCCCATGTTTTGGTTTCATATATTCATAATGAAATTTAAACATAAGTTCCTTTGATATTTCAAGTATTGACATACCACAGGGAATTGGTTTATTGAACAACACTTTCTTTCGCTTCATATGAACAGCTATTAGATTTTCATCAAAAACTGTATGGTGTTGATAGGTGGGTTTAGCTATGAGTTTTTCTGCAGTTTTTCTTTCATTGATTAGTCTAATATCAACTCTTTTGCGAATATTTTCCATTGTTTTACCAAAGATGGCATTATTCATAAGCTTGAAAAAATCTTTTTCAAAGTCATTTGTCCCTGCTTGCCTAAGCTTTATATTGAGTTCAATATATGGCTTTAACCAAGGCGTTTCATCAAATGATATGCCCCTGTGAATTTGAGTGAGTTTCAACCCATGTTTCAGGGCTAATTTGAGTGCTCTGTGATGAATTATATAATGTTTCTTATCTCGCAGATTAGGGATTAATTTTTCAACATGACTATCTGAAATTATTCTTTCAGGTGCAAAGCGGTAGTCATTATGTAAATCATGAAGTGATTCAGGGTATTCTAAATCAACCTCAAGGACGCAAGGAGTTTTCTCCCATTTCTTAAAGTTTTTCATCCAACGAAAGTTACCAGTTGGAAGAGGTTGGGTCATTGCCCAAGAATATAAAGAATTTGCATCCAGATATGATATATTTAGATGGTTGAGTTGGATCATATTTGCCTGCCATATAATGATTATTGGCTTTTCCATGGCGATTTAATATCATTGAGATACCACCTCTAATTCCCTTCTCAAAAAACAGAAGCATATCTGGGTCATTTAATAATGTAATCTCTGCTTCTTTTAATCTTCTTTTAATCTTTCTTTTAATCTTCTTTTAAGGCCAGCATCAAAGGATAGACCTGGTGCTGTGTAATACCATGCTGGATCCAACTGATAATTTGCCATACAAACATTTCTGAATTCTTCAAAAACATCTGCAAGGAGCAATACATCTGTTGTCAGATATAAGTCATGATATTCTCCTAGATTGTTTATATGCATTTCATCCCAAACAGTTTGGGCATGTTTATAATCTTCATTGGAAATCCCTGATTCATTAATTATGGAATAAAAGGCCTCTTTTGGAGGTAATTGTGTTTCATGGAATTTCTCAAGAGAATCCATATATTCATATGGATAGACTCCCTTTCTTGAAAGAAGCTCAGTTTTTTTTCCAAATTCTTTCTTTGTTTGTTTCAGTTTGTCAATGCCTGATTTTTTCAAATTATTTGCCAGATTCTCAAGGGAAGATGCCATAAATTTCATGGAATCTATGAATCTTAATTCATGAGAAATGTCTACCTTTTTGCCATCTTTGTTTGTGTATTCTCCAACAATAATAGACTTGGAAAATGAAATATATTTTTCTTCATTATTAGGTATGCATTTGATATCCCTAGGTGTTCTACCAAGGTTTTTAACAAAGAGATGAGCATCATAACCAGCAAGGTTATGAAAAACAACAGGAGTAAACTTTGGTTTCCTGAATTGAAGATTGCACATATTATGCGCTGCACCTCGATACTTGCCAGTGAAATGGCAATGATCCCTAACCTTGCCATAGTAGTCATATGGGCCCCTTTTGACCGTTTTTGACAGCTACCCATCAAACCTAATTCTATTGTTCTTAAGCTCCGCCCCCTTTGTTCTTGGGACAGGTCTATTGTTTCTAACCCTAGCTCTATTGTTCTTTGACAGATCTATTGTTCTTTTGACGGATCTATTGTTTTCTTACCCTAAGTCATTTACCCTAACCCTAATTCAAAATGGCGCTAACCCTCAGTCATTAAATTCAAAATGGCGGATATAATTGTTTATTCAAAATGGCGGAATTGAGTAAAATATTCAAAATGGTGGATCTCATTGTTTATTCAAAATGGCGAAACTGAGTAATATATTCAAAATGGTGCATCTCATTGTTTATTCAAAATGGCGAAACTGAGTAAAATATTCAAAATGGAGGATTTCATGACTTATTCATCAAAGTCAGGGGGACCCATCAAGTTCAAGGCGGGCCCCCGCCAGTGCAAAAACGACCAAAGTCGTGTATTTGCTTACCTAACCCCCAAATTCTGAGATCCCTTTATAGGGACACAAGTTCTCTTCCATATGGGACAACATGGATGTGACACTTTGGATTTTTCAACCAATACGCATGCGCAGTAGGGTTTTTAGTCTAAATGGGTTCAAATTCAATTTCAAAGATGATTGTCACACAAGTTCTCTTCCATGTGGGACAACTTGGGTTGGGGGATACTTTTTTGAGTCAGTACGCATGCGCAGTAGGGTTTTTGACGAAATGCTTTCAAATTCAATGGCAAACATGATAGAATCGTACGATTTTCAGCAAAGGGAAATGAATAAAGAAACTGAACGTTATATGTTGAGCAGCGTGGAGCTAAACATAAGATGTTGAGTGTATTTTTCCTTTTTTATAATTCCCAATCAATTCATCTTCTCTCTATCTTGATGACTATAAAAGTAAGGGAGGAAGCTGTATATCTTCAGTTATGTTGTCAACATGAGCAGGTTATATTTCGTCTTGGTTCGTGCTTGCGCTCGACGTTGTTTTTCACGATATTCATTCCATCCTCTGCCATGCGAAAGTTGGCCACTTTTGCTTAATGAGCTACAACCCATGAACCCTGGTCGCCTGCTAAGTTTTTATTACTTCATGGATCAGTGTGATGGATCCTTCATAGAACAATACAGATTTCATGGAGTGTTGTGTGTGGCGTATCCAACACACTATCCTTCTGTCTGGTGGATGCTTTGGCAGCTTATAAAAGAGCGCGTGGATAGATGTTGTGTAGTCAGTTGTTTTAAACTATGGGTAGCGTCACAAGTCGTCTTTGTGCTAATTCAACGCCTACCTTGGCTTTAAGTGATATATGTCAGAGGATGCGTTGTTCAGTTGCATGTTGCGGCAGTGAAGTACACATCGATTTGAGAGATGCGACAGACGAGTACCAAAAAGAAGCCACAGAAGAACATGAAGAAGAGGAGCAGCAACCAGAAGAACCAATTTTTAGAGAAACTGTACTATGAACTAGACCGTCCTTCAGCTTTGGGTGGTGTGGACAAACTGTATCGGGCGGCCCGTCGATATGGATTAACTCGCAATCAGGTGCTTGAGTGGCTGCAATTACAACCGGGTTACACACTACACAAACCTGCAAGAAAACACTTCCGTCGCAACAGAATTATTGTGTATGGGATAGATTCTCAGTGGCAGGCTGATTTAGTGGACATGCAAAGTTTGAGTCGATGGAATCGTGGTTACAAGTATTTGTTGACTTGTATCGATGTGCTTTCTAAGTATGCGTGGGTGGTACCTCTCAAGACTAAAACCGGCAAGGAGCTTGTGGCCGCATTCAAGAAAATATTTCGACAGGGACGTAAACCTGAGAAGTTGCAAACAGATGCTGGAACTGAATTTAAAAACAGAACTTTTCAAACATTTCTTAAAAAGGAAAACGTACACTTTTTTGTGACATACAACGAAACCAAAGCCCAAGTGGCTGAACGCTTCAACAGGACTCTCAAGCAATTAATGTGGAGAATGTTTACCACGACCAGTTCTTACCATTATTTGGACAAACTAGACGGTTTGGTCAACGGAAATTACAATCACAACATACATCGTAGCATCAAAATGAAACCGGTCGATGTCAACGAGTCTAATGCACAAGATGTTTGGAGAACTTTGTACGACAAACAGTCAGCCCCCACCAAGTATAAATTCAACGTAGGAGATCAAATCAAGATCAGTAAGCACAAGCGAATCTTTGAGAAAGGTTATCTGCCATCCAGGACGGAGGAGACATTAACAATTTCCCAACGAATACCCCGAGATCCTCCGGTGTATCGCCTGAAGGAAGCAGACGGTGATTTCATCCAAGGCACCTTTTATGAGCCAGAGCTACAGAAAGTAATAGAAAAGCCAGATCACCTGTTTCGCATTGAAAAAATTTTAAAGTATCGTGGAAAAGGTGCTTCCAAAGAAGCGTTGGTTCATTGGAAAGGCTGGCCCAAGAAATACGATAGTTGGATTCCTTATAAGCAGCTGGTGTCCTTACAGTAAACATGAAACAGGATGGAGATTTTTACGTTATACTTCCCAGCAATGCCAATACGAACTTATTTCCTTCCAACGCAGCTTCGTATTACCGTGTTGCATTACCGCGACAAATTCATCTACCAGACGAAGAAGATTGGGAAGTTGGACTTCATCATGTCATCTATCCATTTTCGTGGTTGGAAGTGCCTCACGAATGCGATCACCCGCATGTTATGTTCCGCCGATTTACCAGTAGGACGTTATCGGACAGCATTAGATGTGGTAGAAGGTTTGCTTCATTGCATGAACAAAGTCCCCAAACCTTGGCACTTCAACATAACGGTTGATGATGAGTGGAACATTACAATCACGTCTCAAGATGTGTGGATGATGGTGACATCCCCTGTTGCCCAAGCACTTGGATGGATAACAAGTGAAAACAAACCTCGTCAAGTAAACGCGATGGGTGTAAAAATGAATCCTTCATTGACCAATGACTTTGGATATGTGTGGTGTGTGCTACCTATCCGTAATTCTATCACCTTTCCAGGTACCTTTGTCATACCTCAGACAGTCTCTCTCTGTCGCTGTAAACACAGAGTAGTCCAAGTACACACAAATATAATCGAGCCTTGGCAGGTCGGTGACACTAGACTGCATTTGTTACACGAAATGGTACCACACGGTTCATTCCGACAGACAGTTATGGAGCAGCCTGAACACTTAATCCATCTACCCTTGAGAACCAAGACATTTCAAACGATTGACATCTATTTAACAAGTGGATGTGGTCAACCCATATCATTTCAAGGTGGAACAGTGAACGTTGTACTACATTTTCGGAGAAGAACAAGATGAGTAGCAGCTTTTACGTCGTCGTAGGCAGTGATGCAAGCATAGAACAGTATCCTGAGAACACACCTTCCAGTTTCAAAATGCGACTCCCAAGTCAAGTGCATTTAAGTGAAGATTGGGAAGTGGCCATGACGCATATTATTTACCCACATACTTGGGAAAATATACACAGCAATCAGGTGTCCTATCTGTTACGTTACAATGGTGAAAAGGCATGGACCTTACCGATATATTTACCTCGTGGCACATACAAAACAGTCGAGGATTTGATCAGTGGAATGGTGACAGGATTAGAAAGTGCCTTTCCAGACATTTATATCAAGAGTGGAAAAACGATCACACGTCTTGGAGGAAAAGAATGTTTCTACATTCACGAAAAAGCCCAATATTACTATGAATTGTACCTACCCTCAGGATTTCAAGTCACGTTACCAAAGAATGTAGCTCGAGCTTTGGGGTACCTGAACCACGAAGAACTTATACCCGCCGTTTATACAGTCCATACCTCTTCAGCTGTAAAAATGTACAAGGACAAGAGCGTGACCCTAGAAGCAACCACCAACACTATGCGTCGTAAAGATGAATTGGTATGGGGAATCCTCTCCAAACATTCTTTTCAGACCATGTATGTATACTCGGATCTCGTTGAATCTTTGGTCGTGGGAGATGTACAAGCCAATCTGCTGCGTATGATATTACCTCGCGGCCAACCGGGTGAAATGGTAGCAAACGAAATCAAACGCTCTTCCTATCATCGATTTCGGACATCTATTTTCTCCTCGGTAGAAATCAATATAAGAAGCGACACTGGTCAACTGATATCATTTGCGTCCGGTGCTGTCAGAGTAACATTACACTTTCGACGAAGGACAATTCTGTAAGATGCTTCTACCAATGAACCACCAATTTTATCCTTATCAGCGCTATGTGATACCTATTGTGCAACGAGGAAAAGGAGATATTAGTATCTATGGAGGAACACACCCTTATGGTCAAGGTGGTAATGGATTGGGAGGAATGTTTCGTTCTCTCTTTCGAACAGCAACGCCTCTTCTCAAGACCGCAGCAAAGAAAGTGGGAAAACGGCTACTGTCCACTGGATTAGATACAGGAGTGCAAATTGCTCAAGATGTAATGAATGGGCAATCACTAAAAAAAGCAGCGAAAACGAGAGCAAAAGCTGCCGGAAAACAATTTTTCACTGAGGCCTTTCGGGACATGACGCAACAACAAGGGCGTGGAAAAGTATATAAACGTAAACGAAAGGCGAAGTCTGTCAGTACAAGACAAGTCAAGAAACCGAGAACATCATCAGCAACGTTCAAGACTATTTTTGATTGAGTATGGCTTCAGCACATCCCTTCTCTGCTCCAGGAGTTAACTCCAGTTTGCAGTTATTCGAAGTGCCGGTCACCGATGTTTCTATTGTCAAAAGTAAATGGATTGACTATGAACCGATTCAGAGTGGAACAAATCCCATTGAATTTGTTATCAAGCCTCTATCAGATTACATCGATATCAACAAGACTGAACTGCGGTTAGTGGTGAAAATTACAAAACGAAATGGAGGAGAGACAGGAGCTGAGAAGAAGTATACGTTGATCAACAATGCTCTTCATTCTATCATCAAACAGTTCACTATCAAGATCAATGAAACCCTTGTCACAGAACAATCAGACACACAAGCTTACAATGCTTATATCAAGACCTTGCTTAACTTTACTGATCAGGCCAAGAAATCTTATTTGACAAAAGCGTTGTACTACAAAGACACTGCTGGGCATATGGATGAGGTGGATAATACAGCAGATCGAAATTTGGGTCTCAAAAAGAGAGGTTCTTTTACCACTGGAGATGCTGAAGTGGGAATGGTTGGCGTACCCCTGTGTGATGTATTCAACAAGTTACTGTTGGATGGATTGGAAATCAAAATCAAGATAGATCTAAACAGCAATGAATTTAGTCTGATGGGTGGTGAAGATGCCAACGATTGCAAGTTACAAATTGTGTCAAGCACGCTCCGTGTACGGACCGTTCATGTGGCAGACAGCACTAAACTGGATCACGTAAACACCATGACGGGTCAGAAAGCGCTTCCTGCAATCTGTACACTGACAAGAACCCCTACACATGCTAGGATCATTCCCAGAGGTGTGCTGAATCACACAGAGACCGATCTATTCAATGGTCTCATACCCCAATGCATCATATTTGGAATGGTGCGAAACGATGCTTACAATGGAAACTTGGGGAGGAACCCATTCAACTTCCAGTTGTTTGCTCTGAATGCTGTTCGTCTAACAGTCAATGGAGAAGAAATGCCTTACTCAGGCATCGACTTGATAGGTGGCAAGAAAAGCGATGGCTACAACACACTTTTCTCTGGCAGTGGTGATATGAACTGTGGTCACGGTATAGATATTGACAGAGAAGAATGGGAGCAGGGGTATGGTTTATTTCGCTTTGACACAACACCAGCAGGAAGTGGCCATCCAGAACATTTGATTCCTAATCGCAGCGGAAATGTCAACCTGTATTTAAAATTCGGCACTGAGACTCCTGCAGTTGTCAATTTAATTGTGTACGCAGAATTCCAGAATCATTTGGAGATCGATCGCAACAGACGTGTGGTGTATGACCTGTCGCAGGGTGCTTGAAGAAACAGAGATGCACACTACCTTTGAGTTATGGCAAGCTGCTTTGCAAGATCCTATGGTGGCCTCCATTATGCAAGGAGTCTTCCCCAGAGACAAACTACCTGTTGTTAACACGTACCCTTCAGGAATGATTGCAAATACGGACCCTCATGATCAGCCCGGGACACATTGGGTGGCCATGTACTTTATCTCTCCGTGGGAGACTGAGTTCTTTGACAGTTACGGGTTTCCTCCCGATACCTATGGCATGGATGGATACATAGAACGAGAAGTTACACGATACAACAATAAACCATTCCAGGGACTTACTTCAGACACTTGTGGAGACTACTGTTTATTCTATTTATTTCATCGAGCACGCAATGTTGATATGAATGCAATTCAAGCTAAATTTAAGTCGCACGATACACAGTGGAATGATGCACAAGTAGCCGAATTTGTACACAGCTATGTAAAATCGTTGACAACCGTTAGGCAGAGTTCACCATTCTTTCAGAATGAACAAGCTTGTAAGTCATTAAAATGTTGGCGTTATGAATCAATAAAGTGCTGTTTAAAATGAATATGATGTATTTTCTCTTCTTTTTTTTTGTTTTCTCCTCGTAATGTTATCCCTATAAAGAAAAGACACTCGAATCTTTATCGTCATTTCATTTCGCGTTTCGTGTGAGCAACATGGCCCAGTTCAAATGCCCGAGCAGTATTATGATAGCAGGCCCGAGCCAATGTGGTAAGACAACGTTTACAAGACAATTACTACAACAAGCGGATTCTTTATTTGAGCGACCCATTCGTAAAATCGTGTACTGTTACGGACAGTAGCAAGAATGTTTTCAGGAGATGACAGATCAAGTGACATTTGTGGAGGGTATTCCTGAGGATATTCCAAGTTTATTTCCAATGAGTTGCCGACCAGGAATACTCGTGTTAGACGATCTAATGAGAAATTGTAGTGAGGATGAACGCATACTGGATTTGTTTACAAAAGTGTCTCATCATTGTGATGTCACTTGCATCTATTTGACCCAGAACCTTTTCCCACCCGGAAAGTTTTCCCGAAGCATTTCTCTCAATGCTCATTACATTATTGCCTTTAATAATCCTCGTGACACATTGGGTTTTCGAACGTTAGCGCAACAAGCCTTTGCAGGGCACGTTCCTTACGTATGGGAAAGTTTCCAAGATGCAACGTCGCAACCGTACGGTTATCTCATGTTAGATTTGCATCCGCGAACGCCTGGTACCCTAAGATTACGTAGCAATATACTGCCTGTTTCACAAACGTACCCCGTGGTTTACGTAAACAAGAAAACGCATAAAACAGATGGACCTTTAACCATAGACTTCAGTTAGCATCATGCCTGCGTGTACGTCACGTCGCACAGTGAAGTCAAGAGTTGTTAATCAACGCGGCGGCAATATGACCTTACGTTCTGGCACTACGACTCAGACCAGAGGGACAAAACGAAAGCGGACAAGTAATGCAAATCAATCCAAATTCCAGCAACACCTACCCTTTCTTTGTGCGTGTTTTAAAAGCAATGGAAAGCAACGAAAAGATATGATAACCCATGCTAATAGAGGTCAAATGGAAGCTATTGGGGAAGTGGCCCTGAATCTTCTTAAAGGCAACATCATAGTACCTAAACCATCATTTAAACGATTGAAACCGCACAAGTCAAAGCTCCTCTATTTGACCCGCAAGAAACCGAGCCTTAAACAGAAGAAGGAACTGCTCAATCAAAAAGGAGGATTTTTACCAGCCCTTGCTTCTCTGATTGCACCCCTTGCTGTTGATTTACTGAGTAAAGTGTTCAAATGAAGCACGCTCAAAAGATGGTGATTATACCCGAACATTTACTGCAAAGTATGGAAACAGAAAGGCGTTTGACTGCTCCTGCTCAACTTCCAACTCTGACGAGATTAGATCAAGACATGAAGCAAATCATAGAGTCTCCTTTACCAGAAGACCAAAAAGTCCTCATGTTGGATCAACTTCTACAGCGGTATCAAGGGCTGACAAGACAAATGAAAACGGAGTCGGCGATAAAACCGACTGTGGTCCTTCCCAAACCAGTTCCTTTGCCTGCTACAGAGACATCCGGCACAACAGACGTCAGTACAACCGCAGACGCGTCCAGTAAAAGAGACCTCAATACATCTCAATCAAAGTCTACAAAAATACCAAGAAAACTGCCTGCGACACCTGTGACTACAGTGGAATCGAGAATTCCTCGCCGGACAGAAACGATGCCTTCTATTTCACCCGAGGAAATGGCACTCCCTTTGTTGCTGGATACCCCGCCTGATTCAACACGAAAATCATCTCATAAACGGAAGGCGAGAACACCCATGGTGGCCAGGTTACGGAGCAGGAAACGATGGGAACATTATTAAACTAAACATAACTAATGTAATACGCTGATAAATTACAAGTATGCTTTTGTAACAGCTCCTGTGAATTCAATAAAACGTTTGAAAGTGTATGAAAGATGGTGCTGTCGTGACCTTATTTTATTCACCCCACAATGATAACGTGAAACCAATGTTAACCCATGTTATCGTGCAGATTATCAATGTTTGGTTGTGAGTGAAATGCGAGAATATAAACTTTGAGGCATATTTTAGTTTTGACATGGAGATTGTTTGAATATCAAGTAATAAAAAAACTGTGTGATCTTTGTATTAAAGACCGGGTTATCAGTACATGGGCCCTGGGACCCTTTTAGAAAAGAGATTAAAACGTGGGATCCTGGGATCAATCGTTTAGACAAGATTTCAAAACAACACGACATGGATTATGCCAAAGCCAAGAATTTGAGGGACAAACATGCTGCGGACCTCAAGATGATCAAAAAGATAACAAGCCTCCTAGGGAAAAAGAACAAAACGGAAAAAATTGTGAAAAGAATCATGCAAGCCAAGAGCAAGTTAAAATTGTAATGGATGAACTTCTAAGTCTCTTGACATGTATCTTTTGGTCATGTAATTCAAGTTAAAAAAAATTGTAATGTCACTTTAAAATAAAAAAAATCACTTGTACCCTGTTTTCTCTTGGTGTCATTTGTACCCCTACCCAATACATCTCCAATACAACAACTCCAATACAACAAATTATTTTCTGCCAAAGAATATAAAACATTTATTGAAAAAAAAAAACATCTTTGTGTACAATGCGGGACATGTTCGCTACGATCCTAGTGATCAGCGGCCCGTCTTACAGGTATTTACAACTATTTACAATGCGGGACGTGTGCTGCAGTCCTATTGACCAGCGCCCGACTTATAAATCGCACAGGAGCTGCGCCATTTCCATATCCTCGGAGGTGAGGCATTGATACCCGTAAGGGTAGGTCAGGAACGTGTTGGGGTCGATTACCCGCTTGTTATAGACCATCTGATATTTCTTGGTCTGAGGTACCGTTTCGATGGAGTACTCTGCGGGGCAGCGCACGATGTGGTACGGTTTAACAACGTCGGTTTGACGAACCCCCGTCTGCAAAGGTTGTTGGATATCATCCAGCACGTTCTGACGAAGAACTCCATAGTTGAGCTGTTTCGAGCCCTCACTGTTCAGGGAGATGCCTCGCACTTTACACTCCTGTTTGTTGTTATGGGTCATGTACCCATAATTCTTGGGTCCCCCCGAGGCAAATTCGACGATGAAGTCACCATTCTTCAGTTCATCTTTAAAGTCTCCCAGATAAGCCCCAAGAAGAGGTTCTGGTTGTCCCGGCAAAGTACTGAAGATGATGCTGTCCGTGTCAAAGTAAACCACACGTTCTTTTAACAGATCCAAGGCTTCATACAGTTTGAGTCGGGCCCAGCAGGTTGTAAAACAAGCCACGAAGATGTTGAGATTGGGTGAGACAGGGTTGTCCTCGATCTCGTGCTTGTAGTGGATCTCCACCCTCTCTTCCGTCAAGACGCCCACATAGGTAATGTCAAACTTGTCGGAATTGTGAAAGGCTGAAAATTTGACTGGATCGTTGAATTCTTTGACCTGCTTTTTGTTGGTTCTCTGGCCAAATTTCCCCCACATGCTGTTTAACATCATTTTCGCCAAAGAACGAAGCCCGGGGTTCTTCTCGATCTTTATGTCCTCCAGTTGAATGCCTTCGTGTTGGTAGTAGGCATTGAGGTGTTGTTGGCGCTTGATTTCGTCGTTACCCACGTGGGATGGCCAACCGCTAGCCTCTTCCTTAATTTTCAACCACGTGTTGACGTAATCTTTGAAGAGACCGGTCTGGGTCTTTGGAAAATGCCACACCTCGTGAATGTGGAGAACCACGTACCCCTTCTCGACAGCTTTGACCAACTCGGGCGTACACCACGTGCCAGTAATTTGCCGTTGTTGAGTCGTGTGGGAACACACACGACTTCTCTCCAGCATGGGTTTCACCATTTTTCTTCGACACAGGTGGCACAGAGAGGGAAGGTCAGTTTCCCGTTTTGACGGAGCGGCAATACAGGATGAAACAACTTGTCTGGAGAGAGCACTGTACACTTTGCCAATCCAAAGTACTGAGTGATGTCGGTGTGTCCCGGCTGACAGATGATTTCAGGATGTCCCAAGGGGTACTTGCCATTCTTATTGACGAAGGGGTAAAGCGAAGTGAAGTCGTAGTACTTTAACGTTTCTCCTTGGGTGAGATCGGCCAGATGGTACAACTTCACCGCGTTGGTGCGTCCCCCACAGAAAGCATCGCGAGGTTCCAAAGGGTCCACGAACTCGCTTTTATCTCCTCTCTCTCCTTTTTCATTGGCGCCCACTCGCATTCCCAGATCGAAACCACACGGTATCCCTTGTCGCGTAGGAACTGAAGCCTCTTTTGCGTGCATTGATACACATCGTCAAAGCAACGATGTTCGAGACGTTGATGAAACTCTGTTCGGTTAGGATAACATTTGAGACATCCGTGCCAGAAACAACCCAGGAACTCGAAGACAGTGTGGGTCCCTGCATCGTAGCCATCCACAGTGTATCTGGTGTGGGGGATACGGTACTCGCCCTGGTTCCCAGCATGTTGAATTGTTCCAATGCCATTTTCCATCCATAGTAACCATTCCAGAGCAACTTTCGAGTGATTCGTGTTCCGACGCCATCCGTGTACGGGTTCCGAGGCAATGGTGTCGGGCTGCATTCGGTTCTGGCGAAGATCACGATTACATGCGGAAGCGATGGTGATATGGTCAAAAGGGTTGAACTTGGCTTCTTTTTCAAAGAGTCGTTTGAAAGTCAGACATCCCTGTTTTAGAAGTTCCACATCTGATTCACAATATTCGGTCAGCTCTTTCGAGAAATCGAAGAGTACTTCATTCTTCACCTGTTCAGCGTGCCATTTGTCAAATTCTGCATGTTTTTTGACGGACATGGATTCAGGCATGTAGAAGTGCTTGTCTGAAATGGGTCCCACGTACTCTTGGTTCTCGGGACGATTGAAGAGATGTGGGAAGAAGCCTTTCTTCAGTTCTGTCAAACCGAAGGTCTCGGGAAAGGCGGAGAGAGGCATTTGAAAAAAGGAGAGAGAGTCAATGAAACGAATGTTGTCGAATGTCACTTGTAACAATTTGGCCCCATTCCTCAACTGATCGACGATCCTGTGCTGTTTGTGGTACTCGTCCACGATGAAATAACCATCGTACCCTTGAAAATTGTGGGCAATGACGGTGATTGGACGGGTGTCGTTCTCGGTGAGAGTGTCGAGCCATTCAAGAAAGTCGCAAACACAATGCTCACCTTTGAAACGGAGCGGGCGATCATCGTCTTCTGTTTGGGCAATGACCAGATTCGGTACGTGTTGACCCGTGTCCTGCATACTTTCAATGTCGAAGAAGACATGTAGGGGTGGTTTGTCTTCCTCGATGTCGATGTCCACGGCATCACCATTAGCAGCTAATGTAGCCAGTCCAGCTGCGGCTCCACGTTTAACCGGTTTCTTTTTGCGCCGTTTTTCTTCTCGTTCCTCTTCCGGTGATTTAGCGACTTGAATGAAGTACCGATGGTCTGAGACATCCACATACTCTTTACAGGAAGGGCAATCAATGTAACCGCATAAATGTTCTTTTTGCTCCTTGACACCCACCAACAGTTTCAAACATTGAGTGCATCGACGGCGTTGGGTACACACGCTGACATTTTCAACATCGGCCGCTTTACCCTTGTAGGAACGTGTCAGATGGTTTTGAAGACAAGTGGTTCCATGGAAGCTTCGTTGGCAGGATCGGCAAGGGATGGATGCTTGATGGTTTCGGCACTTGGCTTCTGTATAATCGGGACAGCCCGTCTGCAAACAGGCTGGACAATGGTCGGGATTATTGGTACAAGCGTGTTGTCCTTCGTTGTTGTAGGATTTCAGGCAGCGGGCGCAGAAGTAACTGGTACTAAAGAACCCTGGCAGTGTCGTGATGGTATCATAATGGCCATTGTCGTAGAGTAGAACCAGTTTCTTCTCTTGGGGTGGTCCAAAAGAGGTGACATTGAATCCACACGTGGCATCCACTAGCAGAAGTTGGTAGTCGAAGAGAGAGGGGGCAAGAGCAAATTTCGTTAATTCTTCGTACCCGCAGGGACCTTGAGGGACGTTTGCTTCGAGGTGAAGAAGAAGGGCTTGATCGTTCTGGATTTTTCGTCCAATTTTGAAACTCCGCCATTTAGGATGATTGTCAATGTAGGCTTTAGCTGTCACGATGGCTCTTGCACAGCAAAGATCGTCGTTGTTCTTGATTTCCACCACGGAATATTTGAAGCGTTTGAAAGTTTCGGGGTTGGAGTGACCCGGCTTCATTTTTCTTTTCTTTCCACTCCCACTCGGTGGGGCGCGGACGTGGACGAAGGAGAGTTTAAAGGTGTCATTCATTTCAAAGTTTTCATTTGAATTCAGCATGCGGGACATCTGCTGCAACATTCTTTCAACTCGTTCACTGCCATTCAATCATTCCCCTGCGGTCGCTCGCTGATACCCATAATTGCTGGTGAGACGATTGCTGGCCAACGTGAAATATACCTGATCCTCATCAGGTATCCGTTCTCGGAGGAGAATGTTTTTGAAGGTGCGATGTAAATCATTGGTGAGGGTTGCTGCTAAATTTTGTCTCGGGATAAAACGTCCCACTTGACGTACGGTGGTGGTGTAGTGTCTTTCGCGCACTCCATGCGATTGACTGACACGGTCCACGAAAGGGTTGAGTGAAAACGCAAAGCGTCCAGGTTGCGCAGATCCGCCTCCCAGTTGTCGTTGGTTAGCCATTTGACGCTCCGTTGTTTCCACAGCATGTACTAAGTCCTCGTCGGAGAGGTCGTTCGAGGTCTGCATCATTACGAAAAATAAACATAAAGACGATTTTAAAAGACTAAATTGACCCTAGACCATGAACTCAGTACGAATACTATAAATAACTCTGTACGGATACTAAAAAAGGGAAGGCTCCCATAAACCCTTAAATTAAATCGGAACAGATTGGTAACTGCCCGACACGCTAACTACTTAGTTCGGTAAAGGGAAGCTCGATTGGCACAGATGCATTTTAAAAAATAAAACTCACCGTTGAAGGACATGACATCTGTTGGGTTTCCCAAGCGTCCATGAATGCGTTCAAATCCTCCGAAGAAATGTCTTCTGACATTTTGCGAGATGACTAGATAACCACGGCGAGATGACTAAATAACTACGGCGAGATGACTAGACGACTAAAGCGAGCTGGAAAAATCCAGATGACTAAAGCGAGCTGGCTAAAGTGAGATGCTGAAAACGACGGATCGACGGTCTTATATTTGCGACTCCGTTCGCCCACATGTGGGATACATGAATGTCCCTACAGTAGTACGCATGCGCATATAAAAGGTATATTTGGGCATGTTTGGACATGTTTGGGCATGAATCAATAGAGACATTCCCCAAGGAACTGTGAATACGTACTGGTCTTAAAATAATCATTTCGTCCAAAACTCCTACTGCGCATGCGTACTGGTTTATAAATGTAAAACTTTTATTGAGTGTGTTCATGTTCAAATTAAACTTTTAAAAAATTACATTTGTTATTGAATTTGAACCCATTTCGTCAAAAAATCCTACTGCGCATACGTACTGAGCTTAAAATCATACATTTCGTTAAAAACCCTACTGCGCATGCGTACTGACTGAAAAAGTGTCCCTTAACCCAAGTTGTCCCATATGGAAGAGAACTTGTGTGACAATCATGTTTGAAATTGAATTTGAAACCATGTCACATCCATGTTGTCCCATATGGAAGAGAACTTGTGTCCCTATAAAGGGATCTCAGAATTTGGGGTTAGGTAAGCAAATACGCCTTGAACCGGATGGGCCCCCCTGACTTTGATGAAAAAATCATGAGATCCTCCATTTTGAATATTTTACTCAGTTTTGCCATTTTGAATATATTACTCAGTTTCGCCATTTTGAATAAACAATTAGATCCACCATTTTGAATATTTTACTCAATTCCGCCATTTTGAATAAACAATTATATCCGCCATTTTGAATTTAATGACTTAGGGTTAGCGCCATTTTGAATTAGGGTTAGGGTTAATGACTTAGGGTAAGAGAACAATAGATCCGTCAAAAGAACAATAGATCTGTCAAAGAACAATAGAGCTAGGGTTAGAAACAATAGACCTGTCCCAAGAACAAAGGGGGCGGAGCTTAAGAACAATAGAATTAAGTTTGATGGGTAGCTGTCAAAAACGGTCAAAAGGGGCCCATATGACTACTTGCCATTGAACTCTGTGAATTCTTCCTTAAAAATCCAACAGAGGGTTTCTTTCTCAAACTGTTCTTTATCTTGTTTGGTGAATATCATCTTCTTTCTATTGTTAAATTTTTTTGTGATTAAATTCACCTGTATCAATCAACTTATCCACAAATATTTGAGCAACATCATCATCCACTGTTTTTGCCCGGTAAAGCACTGGGGGTATATCCAAATATGTGGAACCAAATGGGATTACTTTGAAACAAAAGCCACAAGGTTTATGCTTTTGAAATTGATTTGTAAAGCTGATTCCATTTCCTGGGGAGCAACCACTCATGGGTTCAGTGCATGCTTCAAAGTCAGCATAAATTACAAATGGAACCCTTATGGATCTATTATGGTGTTTAAATTGCAGAATCTCTCCCTTTTTAGGCATTTCTATTTTTATCGCTTCATTGGTGTCACATAATTCTTCATGCTTGGCTAAGGCTGCTTCATCATTTAAAATGATTCAAACAATGCAAACAAAAGAATTTACGCCCATGATGATGATTAACTTGGGCAGATAGAAGACGGCTTAAACTGTTAACAACAGTATAGAGTGTTTTCACATAACGTCATAAAAATTAAAAAATCTAAAGTATACATCCCACAAAGCTGTTTCTAACATGGTATGTGAATACCAGTGTTATAATCTTTCACAAAAAGTTTCAGGTTTTAACGATGTTTCGTTTTCGATTTATAAAGGTTGTAAATGTGTCACGCAATTCGCCACGCTAATTCAGATAAGCCGTTAAAATAAACAAAATTGAACTAGTTGAAAGTTATTAATGAATTATAGATGCTTATAAGCCGATTTCATGCCTCTTAAGTGAATACAATATTTTGTGATGAGATTTTTGGTGTTATTAAGACTTTAAAGTCTTTAAATTTTTGGCGGCCATGTTGGTGTCCCTAAGTGGGACACCAATATGGCCGCTCCATACATTTCTTACTAAAAATGTCTATACTCATTCGCCTATAACTCTGGAATGAAATGCTCTTGCGCTTGCAACATTTGGCCCAGATGTGTAGTTTTAAACTCTCTACAATTCCATAAACATTTAAGAATCGAAAACTGCTTCTGAATTTTAATATGACGTCAGTGAAAACACTGTATAATGTTGTACCCCATCCTTTTCAATGAGAAGCAGGGTTATCTGTTGTTTGCATATATGTTTTGAAATTCTCAAGGGATGAACCACTGCTTCATAGCCAAGAACATTAACAGCAATGCTTGGATTTAATCTTTCAAAATGATCTATTTCCTTCAATGTTGTTGGTAATTCAATTCCAGTCCAATTTAATTCATTTGCTTAGGCTTTTAATTTTGTTGTGACTTTCAGGATGATCTTCACAAGGATTAAGAGCCCTTGTTACTGCCCATTTAAAGCATTGCTGATCATTATTTCTCATATTAGTCAAAGCCGTTTTACTGGCAAGGAATTGAGGAAGGGGAATATAAGAGCTTCCACCAAGGGGTTTATATTCAACTAAATGCAATTCCAGATGATTAACATAATCACATTGCCAATTAGAACCCATCATTTGAAATGTGGCTATATTTTCAAGAATGGAATCTATCATTTGATTGAAAAGGGCATTTATATCTGATGCTTCTAAATTAATTTCTATTCCTGAATGGAAAGGAGCATCTATTTCTATTACTTCTCCAGTTTGTAAATTAGCTCTGCGCATTCTGCAAGATAGAATCAGTTTAATTTTAGTGCCTCTATTAGCCTTTAATAAATTAAGGACTTGGCCAGAAACTTGCTGGAAATAATCTCTTGGAGATAGTCCTTTTCTTCCTTCAAAGATGTACTGCCTTGCAAATTTTTCCAACGCTGAAGGACCTTCTTCTACTTTAAATTGTTGTTGATATAGTCTTGCAACTCTTTATTGGAAATCAGTTACAAGATTTGAAGCTTTTCTTACAATATTTTCAGGAACCCTCTTAAGCCATTCCCACCATGAAACAAAAGTATTTTGCATTGTGTTCAAACTAGGCTGTGGTGGGGTTGGTGGGGGTTGATATGGAGTTGGGGAAAGAATTGGAGTTGATATAGTAGGAGTTGGGGCATCTAAAGGATTGGAAGAAGCTTCATTTATTAAACGTATTAAATCAGACTTTGTTATAGCATAACTACGACCAGGAATATTTCTTTCTCTGGCAATTTGTCTTAGTTCCTTTACTTTCATATGTCCTATTTTAAATGACAAAAATAAAATATTTTGTTTAATTTTTCATTTCATCCTTTCCCTTATCGACAGTAGATATAGGATGAGAATTCCAGGCTAAAGCCCAAAAAACCCCAAGCCCACAGCAATTCAAAATCTAATGACAAACTCACAGAAAGCAAACCCTTGGGAACTAACTCAGTGAAACCAAATAATTCATTCAAAATCAAATAAAGCTAAAGCTAGCGTCAAGGCGCCAGCGTCAAAGAGTAGCTGTTTGCTTATCGTTAAATTCAGGGATAATAAATAACACTTTTTTGGTTATTTATTTAGATTTCTAGGATATCAATATCGCATCGATGTAACACTTTTTAGGTACCGTTAAAGTTTAGCGATAGCTGATTTGATTAAATTTTTTTTTCAAAATATTACGTTAAATTTGGGCGATAATTCATTTTTAGTTTTAAAACCGCTATGTTTTAGCAGTAGGGGATGAAGTTTTTTGGGTTTTGACTCGATTTCACTCGACTGGGGGCTTAGGGTTTTTGGGCTTTGGCCTGGAATTCTCATTCTATATCTACTCTCTGAGTTGAAAAGAATTAAAAATACTTCGTTAATACCTTGTTAATGAGAGCTCGAGAAATAGAGATACTTTGCCCAGATATGTTAGACATATCTTGACAAAATATATCCTTTCCTCGCCTCAGATTCACTTCACATCACAAAGTAAAAGCTGATTTGTTGGAATACATGGCCTTGTTAATATGAAGTTGAAATGCAGCGGTTTTCAATTGAGTATCGTAAGTAATTTCGTAATTTCTGTGGTTTTGCATTGCTACGCTTTGTGATTGGCTAAGAAATCTCACGCCACTTTCTTAACCAATCAGAAGTAAAACCAAAACCAATCGTGACTTGCTTGCACGCGTTTTCCCGCGCTTGGTGCCGGCTTCATGTATTTGCTTCGAGTTCTGATTGGTTCATCGGATTATCTGTGAGGTCTCTGATTGGTCAGAGTAATTACTTTGGTTTTGGTTTTATGACACTCAATTCAAACCCGCTCTATAAGAGCGGTTTTCAATTGAGTTTAGTAAAACCAAAACCATAGTAATTACTCTTACCAACACAACAGACTCGATTTCACTCGACTGGGGGCTTAGGATTTTTGGGCTTTGGCCTGGAATTCTCATTCTATATCTACTTCAGAGCAGTTTTCAAATGAGTGTGCAAAACAAACGTAATTACTCTGACCAATCACAGCAGTCGTAAACAATCCAATGGACCAATCGGAGCTTGAAGCAATTACATGCCGGCGACGTCAAGCACGGGAAAACGCGTGCGAGCAAGTCACGATTGGTTTTGGTTTTAATTCCGATTGGTCGAGAAAGTGGCGCGAGATTTTCTAGCCAATCACAAAGCCTAAGACACAGCCTAAGACAGTTAATAAACGTAAAGCGGTGTTGAGTAATAGTGATTGGTCTCAACATTTAGCCGATGAATTACATAAACCAATCAGTTTTTAAAGAGAACTGTAATATCAAATAGAATTGATGAAATCTGGGCTGCTGATTTGGTTGAAATGCAAAAGTTTAGTAAATGGAACAAAGGAATAAAATATTTACTAATGGTAATTGATATTTTTAGCAAGTATGGATGGATTGAACCTTTGAAAAACAAAAAGACTGAAATTGTTAGTAAAGCATTTGATGATATATTTAAAAAAAGTAAACGTTCACCAAAAATGCTTTGGACTGATAAAGGTTCTGAATTTATTAGTAAACATTTTAAAGATTTTCTTGAAATCCATGGAATTAAATTACATCACACTGAGAATGAAGAAAAATCAAGTATTGTTGAAAGATGGAATAAAACTATAAAAAATAGAATGCTTAAGATGTTTAGTATAAATAACAATACTGTTTATTGGGATAAACTTGATAAATGAGTTAATGGTTATAATAAAACAAGACATTCTAGTCTTAAAATGTCTCCATTTAAAGCAAGTAAAAAAGAAAATGAAGAAAAAGTTTACGCAAATTTATATTCGGATTTGATTTACTTGAAACCTGGAAAAGTAAAATTTAAACTTGGAGACAAAGTTCGTATATCAAAGTATAAAAGACCTGTATTTGATAAAGGATATACACCAAACTGGACAGAGGAAGTATTTGTGGTTAATGAAATTTTAAATACAAAACCTATTACCTATAAAATTGTTGATTTAATGGAAGAAGTAAAAGGATCTTTTTATGAACAAGAATTACAAAAAACAAAACAAGAAACATTTAGAATTGAGAAAGGATTGAAAGGAGATAATAAGAAAAAATTAGCTTTAGTTAAGGTTACAGTGTACCTTCGGGGGTGTCTCCAGTATAACAGCTCTAGCGTCTTAAGATTACGCTTAATATACCTAAACCTGGATATCAAATTAAAGCTTATAGAGCTGGCTATCTAAATATGGAAACCATTTGGTAATAAAATGAATTGTCGAATTTTTACGACGTCTAAATTCGAACGTCCGAATCAGCTTTAAAACGCTATAACTCAAAGCGATTATTGTATTTTGCTAATTTGATTTGTTCTCGGGTTTCCGGACACGAAGCGCTAAAAAAACGTGTCGGCGATTTCCCATATTCAATTGCAGTGAAAAATTACAGAATATTTTCGAAAAAGGGTGAAACAAAATTGGAATGATCGCACGGAAATGGCTCTTGACGAAAAAGTTTTCGGAAATAAGAAATTCGCCGACACGTTTTTGTTGGTTATATGTTAGCCCAGCTTCTGTCCAAATTTGAGGAAAATCGAACAAATTCCCTTTGAGTTGTAGCTCTTTAAAGTGTCCCCAACAAGCGAAAAATTAACTTTGAGAAAACAGCGCTTAAAAAAAACATATCGCCTCATAAACTAACTCCGCCCACAAAAGTTGTACTGTCATGTCTCCGTCAATTTTCACTATTTTTCGATATTTTTTTTTGGATGAAAGTTCATTCTGTAAACTTTATTTTGACGCCAAAAAAAAATTTCAATAAATTTTCGATCTGAAGGTACACTGTAACCTTAAATGGAGTGGTTATCCTAATAAATTGAATTCGTAGATTCCTTTAAGTGATTTGGTAGATTTTTAATACTATTGAAGTATTAAAAATATAAACTTTATTGTTTCAAGCGACATAAAAAAGCCCTATAAAAGGACTAATATATATATATATATTTTATTCTAAAAGTAAATCTTGTGGTTCATTTTCATCATCACTTTCTTCCTCGTCACTTTCTTCTATTGTTAATAATGGTTCTCTTGGTTTTAATGGTTTAATATAAACTTCGTGAACTTTTATTTGAATTGAATTTACTAATTTATTGATATAAATACTCTCAATTATTAAAGCTAATTTTACTTTACAATATTGACCAAGGTAATCAAATGGATCAATATTTTTATTTCCTTTTGATCTAAATATAGATAGAATTTTATTATTTTTTCTGAGTATATAAGTTTTGCATATACAACTGGTGATAAAGATTAATCTTCCTTTTTCTTCTTTTTCCCTTTTTTATCAGTATATTCTATTTGTTTATAATACAAAGGTGAACTCAAATTTTGAGCATTCTCAACACCAATTGTCTCTTCAAGATGATTATAACAAAGATCTGTAAAATCATTTAATAGATTAAAAAACATTGCTTCTTTACCAGTTGGTTGAGATTCTTTACTCCATAAACAAACTGGAAGTGTATATCCAACCAATTCATTAGATTCCTGATTTTTTCTCACAGATACACCAAAACTAAAAAGTAATGGTGTTTCAATTACAAGAGGACCTTTACTATTATCAGGATATTTCATTTCAATTTTAATTCTTTTATATTTCATCTTAGAATTCTTAACTTTATATTCTTTTGATTCGTGAAAAATAAGATTTTCTTTGGTAATGTTTGCGAATTTTGTCAATTGCATCTTTTTATTTTATATAAATATTTTTATTTTTAAATTATTATTTTTTTAATCACAATATCCCATTACCCATTTTTTCTTCTTTTTATCATATGTTAAAGCATCACAATTTGGATCATGTCTTTCAGAAGGACGTGTCAAAAAATTTTTTGATAAAATTCCATGATCAGTTCCAAATGCTGATTTTGCAATATCTCCTGACCAATACTTATCAAATACTGGTTTTGTTGATGGAATTACTTTATTTGTAATATCTTCAGCTGTTTTTGCTACTTTTAATGGAATATCTAAAACACCTTTTCCAGATGATTCTTTTACAAAAGTAGTTTTTGTTATACCAAAAGATTTACAAGTACATTTTAACATCAATCTTCCATTCTTAGCTCTTTCATACTTTTCACTATTTGGTATACATTCTGTTTTCTTTTTTCTTTTATACAATAAGTTTTCATCTTTTATTATTAATTTAGATAAAAAAAAAATGTTGAATTGATTATAAAAATCGGCATAAAAAAGCCCATAATGAGCTATTAAGGATTAATTGTTAAATAAAATTTTCTTATATTATTATAAATTTCTGGTTCTAATAATTTCATCTTTACATCAATATTTTTAATTGATTTAATTATATTTCTTTTTGTTATATCTTCTAAAGATAATTTCTTCTCATCTTTATCTTCTTCATCTAAATCATATCTCAAACAAACAAAATCCTGATAATATCCATCATCAATACAAACTTCATAAGCAGGAAGATCAGTTACTTCTAGATCATCATCAAGATAAACAAATCTTCCATCTTCATGTTCTTTTATTTGATTATTTCTAAAAAAAGTTCCATATCTTTCATAATTATCCATCTCTTCAAAATAGTATTCATCAATGTAATCTCTTAAATCTTTATCTTTCATTTCATAACCATATTTTTCATAATTATTTCTAATTTCATTTTCATTTGTATTCTCTTCAATAAACTCCCAATAATTTTCATAAAATTCATACTCTTCCATTCTTAATCGTTGTTTTGTTTTACTTCGCATTCTTTTTATTGACATCTTTTATTTCTTTAAACCTCTTTTTTTTTAATTTTAATTTTTTTTTCTAACTCCAACTTAAAAATCAATATTTACACTTCCTACAGACAAAAATTAATTAAATCCAGAGCTTGTTTTTATTTCCCGCTGTTAGTTTAATTACATCCTTTCATCAACAAAGCAGGTGTTAAAATATTATGAAACTATGGTTACAGTTTATAGTCATGTGATTACTATTAACCAATCAAATGCTTCACATTTGTGCAAAAGTTCATGTACACGAACATGAATCTATGCTTATACATGTACTTGTACATGTATAAGCATATACATATGTTTGTGGAAAGTTATTTTACAGCAATACAATGCCACACTCTATCAAGCAACTTCAGCACAAAATTGAGACATGCATTGAATATATCAACGAAAAGAAGCAAGAAATAACTTCTTCAGTTGATGGTGAAATCAAGTTCTCGTATGATTTCAACGAATTCATTACTTCACTGACGGATAAAAGTGATGACGACCACAAGAAATTAAAAACTGAATTTACCAAGAGGAAAGAAATTATTGCTTGTTCCTCTCAAATTATAGAGCAAGAGTTGAAAAGAAGAGAATTGCAAAAAGAACTGGATGAGCGCCTGGTAAAAAGTGAAAACAAGATAGCGAAAGCAATTAAGAAAAGAAAGAAGAATGCAAGAAAGATTTTGAAGTCCTACGAAACGGTAAACAAGGCGACTGTTGAAGATTCACAATCTTCTGAAGAAAATTCTCAAAATCAGAGACAACAACCAATGGAACCATGAAAATTGAGAAAAAATGGAGAGAACATTTTTTCGTGTTAAACTTTGTAACATAAACTTGCTAAAATAGAGGAGAGAGTATGAAGAAATTAGATATGCATGTTAAAAGGTATAATTGTCTTTGCAGTAATTAAAGGGAAAAACCACTTCAAGAATATTCTGTAAAATCATTAAATATTAAACACAGTCAAAACAAACTGACAGATGTCTTCATATAGATTTTGGGAAAAACCCCTTTGAGAATAAGATGTGAATCTTAATGAAATCTTAGGGAATCTTACAAATGATTTTTCGGAGATATCCAAAATAGTAGTTATGATATTGTTATTTTTGACGAAATTATAAAATACTTTTTTCGCATATTTTTTCTGAAATCCACCACGAGTGAGCGAAAGGAGTGAGCGAAGCGAACGACTGTAGCGAACGAGTCATGATAACTATAATACTAGTAATTTCAAAGAGATATTAAATTCGTAAAAATATTTCATTTATTTAAGTTATTTCATATGAAGGATATTTTTATTTCATAATTTTAAAGAGTATGGAAAAATTCCCTTTATTCTTATGATTTAAAAAAAATTCTAAAATGCAAATCGGATTAAATCATGGAAATATTTTTACGGGTTTTAATCAGGGTTTGAAAATACTCGGTTTGAAAATTGCTTGACGGTGGATTCCAGAAAAATATGGGAAAAAAAGTATTTTATAATTTTGTCAAAAAGAATAATATCATAACTACTCCCTGTTAACTAATAAGTATGATAATGAACGACTTCTGTGTTTAGTCTAGAATAGGGTTGCAAAATGCAGCTAAAATGGTCTAGTATTGGTTAAGGGTCTCAGAGTCCCCCCCTCCCTGGGTACCAACCACAGGGACAAGACAACTTTCATGAATAAAAATATTCCTGTTCAGTAGTCCTGAGCTGGTAGAAACCTACAGAAAGCAAGGTCTATATTACAATGTAACAATAGAAAGCTAGATGTGATGTACATGCAACCAACTGCTGATATAATTTAGGATTTCCCGCTGGGCGGTACTATTTCTTCGGTAATACCGGCCAAAAGGACAAGGCAACTTTCATGAATAAAAACACTCCTGTTCAGTTATCGTGGGCTTGTGAAAACCTACAGAACTAGCAAGAACTGTATCACAATATAACAATAAGAAGCCAGATGTGATGTACATGCAAACAAATGCCACCATAATTTAGGATGTCCCGCTGGACGGTACTATTTTCTTGGGTAATACCGGCCAGCAGGACAAGACAGCTTTAATCAGACATTTCTACAAGGATAGCTTGCCATAAAAGATCAATAAATTCTTCAAAGGTTGTCACAATCCCAAACTTCGCAAAGTGTACCGTAAAACCAGGCTTCTTTTCAATTTAAACGCGTCCATTGACTGTGAGTTTCATCGCCTTTAGGCCGCCATATTGGTCGTTGATCGAGAATTTCCGAAGTCGGCCCGAATCGGAAAGTCGTTCCTAGTACTCCTCGGCTGTCCTTTTGGACGGTATAATTTAGGCACAACCCAAAGCAAGCGTGCATAGAGGAATTCGTCACCGAGCGCGTGTGAAATAAACATGCGATGTCACGCTCGTTGTACTGGATTTTCATCCCGACGTCGCTTCTTTCGTACTCGAACTTCAACGGTTCTGTTGGAGATGTTCCTCTGAATCAATTGGACTGAAGCTTGGAAATATTATTGCCTATATATTAAAAAAACATTCTGGGAAGAAGTCAAACATTTTCATTTGTTCGTTTTTAAATTATATGCAAATGCGCTTGAAACTTTAAAAAAGTGAAAACGTCAAGCAAAACTGCATTTGAATGAAAAGCTCGATCTCTTTATTTCCGAGGAGTTAGTCAGAGCTATTTGCAGGGAGTAATATTTTAAGTTTAAGGAAACGTTCTGTGGCAATTTAATGATAATTTGTGAGACCTATGGAATGTTTTGACCGCTTATATTTCAAACATGAAAAACACAGGTTAAAAAATGTTTTAGCGATTTATTCAAAATCGAAGTTTAATTTGTTTGAAATTTTCCCATTTTGTGTGCAACGATGTGTAGATTATAGCGCATTTATTCGCTTGTCGCGGGTAGCCCCAAAATCGAAAGATTAGATCACAAGATTTAAAAAAAATTCATCGACTAGTTTTTAAATAAACGCTTCCCCAACAGAAGTGTTACATTTATGAGTAAAATAAGCATATTTAAGACATTGCTTTTGATCACATCAACTGAAATCTGGTGAAGCAAACGCGATGAAACCTTCAAGGAATGCAGTTTTATGGTACATGAATAATATATGGTTAAAATACTGTTTCAATTCGCCAGAAAAACGCTGGCATCGACGAATTAACAGAAAGTAATGCGAATTTTTAATTTTTTAATGGAAAATATTCATCCCAATTTTATTCGAAAACGCTCTCATAGATTGTTTTAAAACTTTGCAGTCTTGAAGACTTACAACTAGTCTATAAGCGACATACAGTCGCTTTAAAAGTTTAGATGTAGATGTTGAGAAATTACCAATATGCAAAAAAAAAACAATGACGTCATCCGATTGTTGTTATGGTAACGCCGATGTCAATCAAATCTAATTTCTTTGGAAAGTTCATGTCATCTCTAGTATATGTGTGGAACAGCTGGCCTGACCGAACTCAGACAGTGAAGTATCGGCCGTTCAAAGTTGAGATGTTGTGTCGCCAAAAGAACAGTCGAGCCACCTTAACCCCCTTTGTTGAAGTGGAATCTCATTAGTAAGAAATGGAATACATTAACGTGGGCGACTTCACAAGCTATAAGCCGGTTCACACTGGGGACCAAAGTGCATTTGAAGTTCACTTGAAAATCAAATAGACTTGAGGTCTACTTTGGAAAGACGAAACAATAGATTTTCAGGCATGACAGCGTGCATGTTTAGATGCAAATTACTTGTGAGCACACGTTGGTACGCAGTTGATTAGCTTGACAAACAAAGCAGAAAGACTAAGTACGATATGCGTAAAACGCTTAGTCGATAGTAAAAATAATTTTTCTTATAAAGTCGCTTTATTTGAACTTAATTCGGCAAAAAATCGTCTTAGAGCCTTGTGTAAAACTATGCTCACGTTTTGTTAATTTTTGGGTAATAATTCGTGTTCGTCTTGTTTTTGTATCTCATAAGTATTATTGAATCCGCGCATGGCTGTAGTGTTTTTGATTTGCAAAACCTGAGAATTGGCTTACAACTTTTTTCTCGACATAGAATTTTTTACCCTAAGTCGGTTTTAAATAAGCCTTCAAATACAACAGCTGAAATTTTGAAGTCGCCCGTGACTCCACAATCGTAAACCAAACCGCAGAGAGCTCGTTCCCTGTGGAATTCTAAATTGCGCGCCCACGTGCTTTTAGCTGCAATGCTGTACTGTCATTGGTCAAGTGCGCTCCCAAGTAAGCAAGTAAGGGGTAGACTTTACTTTCAAGTGCGCTTGGATCCTTTTGTTTTACGCTTATCGCCAGGGCAACAAAGAAACCAAAAAGTGCGGTCATTAAAACGTTCACACTCCAAGTACGCGAACTACACTTTGGTGATTCCGCACAAACCAACAGCACGTGCCATTCAAAAAGACGTTTTTAATAAAAAAAAAAAGAAGGAAATATAGGGCTTATAGAAAACGAACTACTGCAGACGATCAAACCTTTCAATTACATTCAGTTGATATTAATTTTTACCTCTTTGAACCATTTTACAAAGAGATTTAAACGTGTAAATAGATCAGATGAGTGCTTCTGATTGAAACCTAAGTCAGACTTAGGCCCCGTCCACACTAATGCGTTTTTAGTTCCCCGATAAAAAGATTTGTGTCCACATTAGGAGCTGAAATACGATGATCCAAAGATGCGTTTTCATCACCAGGCTCTGCTCGGACGTATTTCTGTTCAATACGCATGCTCCAATAGCGTCAGCGATTTTTTTTAATTTTTTTTATTTGCACTGTTTCGACGATACGAAATTACAATTGGGAACGAAAACGCAGCGACTGAACGTACTTGTCTCGACCATACGAAGTTACGATTGGAAACGAAAACGCAGTGACTAAACGTACTGTTTTTAGTCCGAACTCTGCGACCGCTAAGTGACAACTAACTTACTAGCACGACCGATTCGAATATTAATTAGTTAAGACTTAAACTCCAGCATGCAATGTCTTGTTCACCCGTCCCAACGGACGGCATTAATGTTAATGAGCGAGCGTTCGCCGGAACATCCTCCCCCTCGAACAGGAATGTGTTCTGTTCCTTCCGTCCTCTTATTTCTCCAACGGACACAACTTTGTGATCGGTCGCACATAATCTTTGCCTCTTATTCTGACGCGTACAACTCTGACCTTTCCGTCAGGGCCCGGAAAAGGCCAATGCCCTCGTGGGTTACTGGGATCCACCATCAGGACCACCTCACCGGGAGCAATGTTGCGGTTCTCCTCAACCCATTTGTTTCGAGTGTTCAGGGTCGACAGGTATTCCTTCATCAACCTCCTCCAACACTTGGATGTGAGATCTTGTATAAACCGCCATCTATTTCTGGGGTTGAACGCGAGGTCATCAATGACCCTAGGTGCAAGTTGTCCGCCCATTTTGCCGTGAAGGAAGCGGTTCGGCGTCAAAACGTGCTCATCGTTGGGATCGCTACTACAGTAAGTGAGTGGGCGGGAATTCAAAATTCCTTCTACTTCGACCACCGCGGTCAGTAGTTCTTCATCCGTAGTCTTGGACTCCCCAAGGATTGCACGTAAAGCCTTTTTAGCAGACTTGATAAGGGCTTCGAAAATTCCTCCATGATGCGATCCACCGGGGGGATTAAATCGCCACTGAATTCCGTCATGAGCTACCTGTTCCTTAATCCGGGTTTGATCCAAAGTCGAGACTAAGTCACGTAATTCTCTTTCAGCTGACGTAAAGTTCGTCCCATTGTCACTGATCATCACCTCCGGTTTTCCACGTCTGGCGACCATTCTGGAAAATGCATTAAGAAAGCTGGCTGTATCCAGTGAATAAGCTATTTCTAGATGAACTGCTCGTGTGCTCGCACAGGTAAACAGGCACAGATAACGCTTCGCAGTCACCTTCCTCGTCAGCTTAACGACAAAGGGGCCAGCACAATCGACTCTACAATGAGCAAAACATCGCAATGAAGTGCCAAGTCTGGCTTCTGGTAGGGGTGCCATGATTTGTTCACCTCTGCGTCTTTTCCCAAAATTGCAGACATTACACTCACGTTTCCATCGCTTAATTTCTTCTCTCCCATTGACAATCCAGTACTTCTGTCGTAATTCAGCAAGCGTAAAGTTCACTCCGAGGTTATGATGACCTTGATTATGAATGTGGGCGATGATAAGTCTCGAGACAGGGTGTTTGGCGTCGTAAGGTAGATTGGACATTTCTAGTCTCCCACCGACACGTAAAATTCCATCACTGTCCACAAATGGTGACAACCTCCAAAGCGGACTGCTTCTCAAGACACTTCCTCCTGCTCTCAAGGTTGTCAATTCCTCCGAAAAGCGTTCTCTTTGAGTTTCTCGAACCCAGTACCTCTCTGCATTACTGATTTCTTCCGGTTCTAGAACTTTTTCCAGTGAGTCGCTTTGTTTGTTTCCGGTCTCCTGGCTTTTCTGATGTCTTACTCTCTTACTTCTGGAAATAAATCTTAAGATCCAAGCTGTAACTCCTAACAATCGGCGCCAGGAAGAAAACCTCTGGATGTCAAACAAGGGCAGGGACTACTTGCATTGAAACGTGAGGTTGATTTTAGCCAGCTCTTGTTTACCTTCTTCACTGCAATCACTCAAAAAGAGGCGACTTTCTGAAGGCCAGGATGTCTCCCCCTCATGTAGAAAGGTAGGTCCCTGGAACCATCGACTTTCAGCGGATAAGTTTTTCAGGTCCAGACCTCTTGTTGCGTCGTCAGCGGGATTTTGTTCTCCTGGTACATGTCGCCACTGAACTGGGTCTGATTTCCGTTGAATCTCGGCTACTCGATTAGCAACAAACGGTTTCAGTCGTCTTGAGTGACCCTGGATCCAATAGATTACGTCCATACTGTCTGTCCACAGGGTGTGTTGACCTAGCGGAATTTCTAGCTTCTCTGAGACCGTTTCAGCTAACCGTACTCCGAGTACTGCTGCCATTAACTCAAGGCGTGGGATACTGACGGATTTAATCGGTGTTACAAACAAGGAACCAGAGAATTAACTCTGGGTGTAAATTATAGTGCTAAGGTAAACCCATAAATTTCCCTGTACTGAGCGTTAGCCCTAGTAAGGAAATGAGGGACCACACGAGGGAAAGAAAAAATCTTTGACCTCGGTGGGATTCGAACCCACGACTCCGGATTAGATCTTCCGTCGCTCTACCGCTTGAGCCACGAGGCCGTACGGGAGCATATCGTGGGTAATATGATGGTAAATTCGTGGCAATGAGAATGTGAAGGGTACAAATAAATCGGTGTTACTCTTACTTTGGCTGTTACCAGGGCAACTGAGATCTGTCCACTCACGTGTCCGTATCTGACGTAGCTTACGGCGGCATAGGCTAGTCGTGACGCGTCAACGAATGTATGAAGCGAAACGTCTTCCACTGCTTCCTCGTGGTGTCGATAGCAACGTGGGATTTTGACCTGTGGAGCTTCAGGTAACTGTTTGGCCCACTGATAAGTGGTCAACTTTAAATCGTCAGCAAACTCCTCATCCCATTCAAGACCTCGCAGCCAGGCTTCTTGTAATGCCATTTTTGCTCTGATGATGTATGGCGCCAAGAACTGCAATGGATCAAACAGAGCAGCGATGCGACTTAACAGGCCTCGCTTCGTGTAAAAGGACAGGTTGATTTCTTTGACGATGAACGTGAAAACATCGTCACTCGCGTTCCAATGGACTCCTAACGTCTTGACACTCGGTAGGTCTGAGTCGTCAAGCTTTACTCCAGTTGCTCGATCCTCCTGTGGGATTTCTTCTAGGACCTCTGTTCGATTGCTGCACCACTTTTGGGCACTGAAACCAGCGTCACCCAAGACCTTTGTCAAATCTTCACGGACGAGAACGGCGTCTTGTGCAGTTTCTTCTGAGTGAAGGATATCATCCATGTACATATCTCGAAGCAGGACCATAGCTGCTGCTGGGTAGTTCTCTTTGGAGTCTAGGGCGTGGCTGTGTAGCACGAACTGGGCGAAATAAGGGGATGCTCTGTCTCCAAAGGTTAAACGGACCGCTTCATAGACATCCACAGGCTTTGTGGGATCGAGATCTCTCCATAACAGTCTATGATACCTGCGGTCTTTCTCAGCGAGGACTACCTGAGAAAACATTTCCTTGATGTCCGCTACTAGGGCGACAGGTCTCAGTCTAAATCGGAGAAGTATCTCCAGGACATCTCGTTGAAGTTTAGGCCCAGTGAGCATCACGTCATTCAAGGAAACGCCCTTGCAACGTGCAGCCGAGTCAAATATTATGCGTACTTTGGTAGTCTCTCTATCTTCCCTGATGACTGGAAAGTGTGGGAGGTACCAGCCTTGACCATCTTCTCCCTCGTTAGGTTCTAACTTCCGAACGTAGCCCTTCTCCACATTCGCATTCATTGCTTCTTGGTAACGTCTCGCAACTTCTGGCTTCTTGAGGAGGTTTTTCTCTAAAGAGAACAGACGTTTCTCTGCTTCTTCTCTGTTATCAGGTAAGGAGGGGAACTCTTACACATAGCTAAGATCTCCTCCCGATTCATCTGATTGTCGTCTAAATTTCTCACTCCAAGAGAGTCGATCTCCCACATTCCTCGTAGTTGTTCATCGAGACGGGTCTCGTACAAGGTCTGGATCCGAAAGGTTTTGGCGTAGGCAATCCTTTTTGCAGAAGAAATTGCCGGTAAACGTCCAACACAGGTCCACCCCAATGGCATCTTTCTTGCTACTGGCGCTCCGATTGGACCGTAACGCTCTGTTAAGGCTAACGTGAGCTCAGGATGGTCAGATCCGATCAGAATGTCAATCGTATTTCTTCCAGGGGCTTTAGGAAATGGAATATTCTTAACGTGTTCCCATTTGACCTTGTGTTGATTCCAGTCTGGAATAGACAAGCCTTGACACATTTCATTCAATGTCCATGCTTCGACAGTAGATTGGGTCTCCCCATTGAGACTGTTAATCGTCAGCGAGACTTTCTTGCTTTTGATAGACATACAACTTTCAGTCAAGGTTGTCAATCTGAGGGTTTGTTCATCCGTCTTGAGACCAAGGGCTGTCACGATGTCATCTCGGACATAAGTTGAATCTGACCCGTCGTCTAGGAAGGCATTGACTTGGATGCTTTGATCCTTTGAGCCTATAAGCCAAACCGGAACAGTTCGCAATACAACATCGCCTGCAAACTCAGAGTCGCCGAAAGCGCTTCGTGTCTCTACAGCAGCGTCTACCTGTTCAGGTGGTTTAGATCGACGTTCGAAGTGCAGGTGGAAGTGATGGGTGCCTTTACAATCATTGATACCACAGCGATTGTTCTCCGGACAATTCTTCCCTTGATGACCTGATCTCAAGCAACGATAACAAAGTTCATTCTTTTTTGCGATTTCCCACCTTTTCGCAATGGATGCTTCACCCCAGTTCTTGCATGAGGTTATTTGGTGAGGTCCATGGCAGACAACACACTTGGGTGTGGGCTCTGGTAACGTTGTGAGCTGCTCCTTTCTCACGCGTGTGTTTCTTTGACTCAATATTATCTTCTTTCTTTTTCTTAGTTCTCTCATTAACTTCTTCGACGTCCATACGATAAACAACTTGCTTCTGTAACCATTTGGAAAACACGGATAGTCCATCCTTCCTGGGCTTCCTGTGCAACCATTCTTGGTACGCGATAAGAAGAGAGCCTGGTAACTTTTGTTGCACCGCAATGTAAAGTGCAGATATTCCTGCTAGCTCTTGATGCTGGTCACTATCCTCAAGCTTAACCACAACGTCAGTTAAGCGATCCGAGAAAATCTCCAACTCCTTCAGGTTAGTCTCCTTGACAGGAGACGCACGTAAAATGGCTTCGAGGTGACGTTGCAGAAGTCGCTTTTCACCTCCGTACTTCTGATCAAGTTTCTCCAAGGCAGTTTGATATTGTCTAGATGTGAAGCCTAACCGCTCAACAATTCGTAATGGCTTGCCAGATAAAGAATTTTTCAACATCATCATCTTGGTTTTAGCTGGGACTTTCATCCGATCCACGAATATTTCAAATTGCGCTTTCCAATCGTGATAAAGGTCTTTATCTCCACAGAAAACGGCCAAGGCAGGTTTCTTGATGTCAAAATCTTTCGAGTCGTCGAATCTGCCTTTGTCTAATTCGTCTTCTTCACTTCCTCTCTCGTCCGAGTCGGAATTTTTACTGCTGAATTTGGGAGCTGATTTATTCCCTTTGGATAGTGCAGATTTCGACAATAGTTCGACGAACTTCTGTGCTGAATTGACGACTTGTGAATCATCAGACGATTCCGAATTCCGACTTCCCTTGTCGTTAACTACATCGGCGACGAAGGAAATTTCTCCTATTACTGATGGCGATTCATCTGCACGGCTTTCTAAATACTCCTCAATAGAGTCGACGATGTCTTCCACTTCGCTCCGTAAACTGTCTAACCATTCTTCTGTTTCTGCTCGCCCAATCACGTCATCGCTTTGTAAGGCCATTACATCTTGCCTTGTTTTACTCGCATCTTGTAATGCTTGAAGAACTCTTTCCTTTACGGATCGTAGCACCGTTCTGCTACCGTTCTTGCTAATAATATCTTTAGCCTTCTTTGAATTCTTCGTTACCACTCCTTTGAACGCTGCCCTTCTTCGAACAAGATACTCGATTTGCCGCGAAGCCCATGATTCAATGACCTCTTCCGAAGGCGATTTGGTTCTGTCTCCGACTCCGTCTTTCGACGCCATTCGAAGAATTAACTGTAATTCATCCGGCTCGAAGGACCAAAAATATGTTTCGACGATACGAAATTACAATTGGGAACGAAAACGCAGCGACTAAACGTACTTGTCTCGACGATGCGAAGTTACGATTGGAAACGAAAACGCAGTGACTAAACGTACTGTTTTTAGTCCGAACTCTGCGACCGCTAAGTGACAACTAACTTACTAGCACGACCGATTCGAATATTAATTAGTTAAGACTTAAACTCCAGCATTGAATGTTTTGTTCACCCGTCCCAACGGACGGCATTAATGTTAATGAGCGAGCGTTCGCCGGAACATGCACATATAAAAATACAAAATAACAGGTAATAAAGTGTAACAGGTAATAAAATGAAAATATAAATAAATATAGCATGAAAAGAGTACACAAAAAAGGAAATAAAATTATGAAATATAGGGTTTACATGAGCTATAAGAAAAGAAAATCATTTTAATTTTCACATTTCTCTATTTTCCATTGCAATTTTAGTTTTTCTTGGAATTCTGATTGGCTGGGTATCTTTTCGGTTATTTTACAGGAATAAACATATTTTTTGGCGAGTACAACTAATATATTAAATTTACGTTTGAGTAGTGAGCGCAGCGATACTACGCGTTACTGGTTGTGACGTAAGCATTTTTGGAAAGCTCCGTTTTTGCTGTCCACACTTAAACGATAGACCCGCGTTTTCAAAAGTCTCCACTCTGAAAAGCGTTTTCGAAAACCTCCGTTTTCATAGATAAATATCTCCGTTTTTGATCGTTTTAGCGTGGACGATCGGTAAAAACGGATAAAAAAGTATGCGTTTTCAAACGAAAATGCATTAGTGTGGACGGGGCCTTAGAAAACGCTCTCAGAAAGGAGTTCACACTGAAAGTACGTACCAAATGCACTTCAAGTGCACTTAAGAGCCCTAGTCGTACCAAATGCACTTCAAGTGCACTTAAGAGCCCTAGTCAGAACCGGACTATTGTCTTTATCTCATCAATGCATTATAGGATGATGTCATCTCCTAGTGTTTTTATTCATATTATTTAAATTCACTGCACCATTAAATAATTACGCAATCTTCCATTTCTTGTTGCATGAATTATCCATTGTAGACAGACATTGTTCTTACACAATAAGGCTCATTGATTCTTGGAGTCTAAATTGTGCATTTTAATTATGGCGCAAACAAGGTATCACAAATCTATTAAATCTATAATTCCTTTCACCACCACTCTTCCTCCTTAATCCACCCCTCTACATCCATCCCCCCCTCTACGTTTCCCAATATTTGTTACTTGTTAATTTGTGGAAGTTTAAGAGCAAATTTCCGCTGTTCAATGTATACCACACATCGATTCTACCAACGCTTTACTGTGTTTTTCTTTATTATCTAGGTGGGTTTAAACGTGTTTTTATTTTTGCTTGCTGTTCCGATATTTTATTTGAGAACGTTCCCATTGGATGAATTGTTCCTGATTTGCGTGGTCCGTTCAGGCTAAATAGGAACAATTGTCGATATTAACTAGGAACTAGAGGTTACAGATTGTAATGATAATGCTGCGAGCAGATGCTTGGCAGTAAAACATAACGGAAACAGTAAATGTACATACAGATTTTGATAATTTCATAAATTTATTTATTGGGTCAATAACCATCCATCATTCTCGAATTACATACCATTATAAGTAGTTCTTTGTGATCCATTGTTCAATCGGCAAACGGCTGAGCACGTAACAATGCTGAAAAACTCATAAAAGAACATATGCCTTCCCCGTGAAATGTCACTAAATCGTTCGTGACCTTACGGAGCCCTGTTAGTGCCATACACGCACGCGTACACTATTTTGCTTTTGGCGAACACTTTCTTACCTCTTTTGCGCGACTTTTTTTTTGCTGGCGCGACTTTTTTTGCCGGCGCGACTTTGTTTTGCTGGCGCGACTTTTTTTTGCTGGCGCGACTCTTTTTGCTGGCGCGACTCTTTTTTTCCAGGCGCGACTTTTTTTTGCTGGCGCGACTTTGGCATGTAAAATATAGACTGGACTGGATTGGACTGGATTTGTAAAACATGGATTTGTAAAACATGGATTTGTAAAACATGGACTTATAAAACATGGATTTGTAAAACATGGATTTTGTAAAATGAAAATCGACTTTTTTAATTTCATTTTTTTTTTGTCCTCCGGATGTTGTCACAGATTATATGTCAAAAAGTGCTGTCGGGCCTGCACGTCACTCCTGCAGTTCGCAAACAAATTTTAAAGCCTTCATAGCTTAGCCTTTACATTCTTGCTTAAGCAAGACTCGAGTTTCGGTTCTAAGGTGAACCTCATCAGGCTCAATTATCCTCCGAAGAGTCAAGATTTAAGTCAGTTTTCCTCATAGTACATACGAGGCTTTTGTGTAAATACCGACCTAAAAGCTGAAAAGGCTCAGGCAGCCTTTCTTCTGAGCGGTTAGAAACAAAATATGAAAGCTGTGAGAAGTAAATGTTGTAAAATTAACAGGGCTCGAAACTAACGGTAGCCAACTAGACATAGTCTAGTGAAAATTCAGTTTTGGCTAGTAGATTTTGGCTTCACTAGCCATTTTGGTTAGTGAAAATGGTGATAAACCGGACGGAAACGAAACTGGAAATTCCGATTAATCGCATTGGCAAACTTGAGAGAACAGAAACTAAACGGACATCATATTATTTAATGCCATAAAGCAATAATTTGAAATAAAAAGCGATAAATGTTTTTGTTTGGAGGACGATTTCACTTTTTTGTTACGAAAGCGACGAAGGAAAGAATGAAACTGCATTGAGTTATAATTTGTTATGCATAAAATCATGCGCCCGATCATGCGGAGCTTCAAGGCATCGCGTTTCATTTAGCATAAACAAAGAGGTCAAAGAGGTCACGTACACGTTTTTCCCAGAAGAAAGTATCTTTCTTGTTCAAGAGTTCGCAGAGTTTCAATGATTTTGAAATTGATTTGATTTCTATATTTAGAAATTAAAAATACGTTATGGCATTAAATAATATGATGTCCGTTTACAGTCTATTTTTTAGTTTCTGTTCTCTCAAGTTTGCCTTTGCGATTAATCGGAATTTCCAGTTTCGTTTCCGTCCGGTTCATTACATTTTCACTAACCAAAATGGCTAGTGAAGCCAAAATTTTCTAGCCAAAACTGAATTTTCACTAGACTATGTGTAGTTGGCTACCGTTTAGAGTCTCACAGCTTTCATACTGTTTCTAATTCCGCTCAGATGAAAGGCTGCCTGAGCCTTTTCAGCTTTTAGGTCGGTTACACAAAAGTCTCGTATGAGGAAAACTGACTTCGGAGGATAATTGAGCCTGATGAGGTTCACCATAGAACCGAAACTCGAGTCTTGCTTAAGAAAGAATGTAAAGGCTAAGCTATGTAGGCTTTAAAATTTGTTTGCGAACTGCAGGACATATATATTATATTTGACATATAATCTGTGACAACATCCGGAGGACAGAAAAAAATTAAATTAAAAAAAGTCGAAAGAATACTACTTGTTTTCATTTTACAAAATCCATGTTTTACAAATCCATGTTTGAGAAGTCCATGTTTTTCAAACCCGTGTTTTACAAATCCGTGTTTTACAAATCCATGTTTTACAAATCCATGTTTTACAAATCCATGTTTTACAAGTCTGTTTTACAAATCCATGTTTTACAAATCCATGTTTTACAAATCCAGTCCAGTCTATGTTTTACAATATGCCCAAAAAAAGTCACGCCAGCGAAGAAAAGTCGCGCCAGCCAAAAAAAAAGTCGCGCCAGCAAAAAAAAGTCGCGCAAGAGGTAAAAAAGTGTTCGCCAAAAGCAAAATAGTGTACGCGTGCGTGTATGGCACTAACAGGGCTCCGTATGACCTTGATGAATGCTTCCAGCAACAAATAAGTTTGAATTTGGCATGATACATTTGCAAATAGAAACACTTACTTTGAAATCGAAGAATAGAAGGGAGCACGTGCTATGGACGGCGAAAGACGTATTCAGAGCCAGGCACATCTAAGTTATGATGACACCGCTGGACGTACGCTTGCTCAAAATCATCGTGACAAACAAAAATCGAGATTGCCGCATAACATAAGGCGCAGGGAAGCCAAGGAACCACAGGCAAACCAAAGATTAGTGTGCTACTCGCCTGGGGGCTAGCAGCAACAAAATGTTCATTCATAGCTAAATAGCACCTTTTGTTCCGGATTTATACTCGTGAATGGAACGTATTGTTTCTGAATGGGTAGTTTAGGATCTAGCGTTCCTAGCAGTTTTTGTTCCTGTTTTGAGATTTTGTTCCGTTTTCATTCATTTAAGGAACAATAGTTCCTTTTGATGTGTTTCCATTCAGAGTAGCCGTTCCTTATTGTTGACGCGTGGACCTCATGTTCCCAATAAGTTGTTCCTATTCAACATTTGTTCCTTGCTGTGATAGTTCCTGTTTTCACAGCTTGTTCCTTTTCACTCTTTTGAGGAACAATTGTTCCTATCAATGAATTCCCTTTTATAGAATATGTTCCTTTTTGCCGGCATGTGGAACGATTGTACCTTATCACTTGTTCCTATATATTCAAGTGAAATGGTTCTTATTTATCATTTTACGTTCCTTTAGTTGATAGTTCCTGTTTTGACAGCCTGTTCCGTTTTACTGTTTTGAGGAACGATTGTTCTTATTAATGAGCTCATTTTCATAGGATATGTTCCCTTTTGCTGGCATGTGGAACGATTGTTCCTAATCACTTCTTCCTATTCATCATGTGAAATGGTTCTTATTTTTCATTTTATGTTCCTTTAGTTGATAGTTCCTGTTTTGACAGCCTGTTCCGTTGAAATGTTTTGAGGAACGATTGTTCCTATCAAGGAGTTCCTTTTTGCTGGCATGTGGAACGATTTTCCTAATCACCTGTTCCCATTCATGTGAAATGGTTCTTATTTATCATGTTGTGTTCCTTTATTCGATAGTTCCTGTTTTGACAGCTTGTTACAGTCAACTCTCGCCTTGCGGACACCCCGCTATTACGGACAAATTTCAGATCCCCGGCGGAAACTATAGAGGTTTGACTGAAAACAACTCCCGCTATTACGGAATTACGGACACTTTTGTGGTACCAACGTAACAATTTTATTGTTTTCACTCTCGATAAAGCGGACACTGAAAAGTTCTCATGTAACATGATTACGTAAAATGGCAATCTGTTCTTCTTCATTTGTCAACAAACACTTCAAAATAGTCTGGAATGTTTATTTTCTCGTACGGCCGGTCAGACTTGTTTCATGTAGACTTTTCGGTATCTTCACTTCAGCTTGCGCCTTTTCCTTTTAGGCTCTTCAGTCGCTAAGCCCTCATCCTCCTTTCTCAACGACTTCCTAGCACTCTCGCTACTGTTGATCAGCTCGTCCAGTCTTTCAAGATATGTTTGGTCACCATACATTTCATAAATGACTGGAATCTCAAGCCCTAGACCGCCACCTCTGTTAATCCTCTTCCCGCAGATTATAGACAACCCTCTGTGGTTGTCCCTTTTCAAAAAGCACGACACAATTTTCGACAGCCCCAGAGGAATGTGTCCTACAATGCGTCCATTTTCTTCTGTTACGACCTATCTTTTGCATTTTCTGGTTCTCGCTGAAGTGTCAATTGCTTGTTAATTTCAGGCTCAAATACATCTTTGTAGGCGTGATGACCTCTCATCCAAGAAAAATATCGCTTGCATTCCTCATTAGTACGTTGTTCTGCCATGATGTATTAATAATGTACTGTTCACGAATTGCAAGTCTTGCGAGTTATGATGAATGCGTGTTACAAAATGTACTTTCACGGCGTGAACAGCGCGTGTTCGCATTACGAAACGTAATTTCCGGTTTCAGAAAACTATTTCACAAGCCATGTGCCATGTGCTTTGGTCATTCGATCGAGTTAACTGCAGCTGAACAAGTTTTCTGGATTTTCATCTACCTTTTGTCATGTCAGAGCGGAATTCCAGTAAGAAATCAAAAAAACCGAGGAATGAGCTATCTTTGGATCAGCGTTTCAAAATAGTAGAAGAACACGAGAGAGGAAATAGCTCCGTATGTCAACTTGCTGAAAAGTATGCGTGTGGAAAAACCCAAGTAAGCAACATTCTTAAGAATAAGGAAAAAATAAGAGAAGAGTATGAAAGAGGGCTGCCTATAGCAAGAAAGCGAAATCGTACTTCCCAGTACTCGGACCTAAACGATTCTGTTTGGGAATGGTTTAAGAAGAAAAACGACCAGCATGTACCAGTTGACGGCCCCATGATCCAAGAGTTTGCACAAAAGGCAGCAGAGCATCTTGGTTACTCTGATTTCAAGGCATCAAGTGGTTGGCTCACACGGTTTAAAGAGCGACATAATCTTTCCCAGCACAAAGTTTGTGGAGAATCAGCGGACGTCTCAGAAGATACAGTGGTTTCGTGGAAAGAGCGTCTGGGATCCATTATTTCCGGTTATGACCCGACAGACATTTGGAACCTGGATGAAACCGGCTTCCTGTTTCGCGCCTTGCCCGACAAGAGCCTTACAGAGAAAGCCAAAAAATGTAGGGGTGGCAAGAAATCAAAGGAACGCTTAACTGTCGCCTTGCTGGTTTCTGCAACAGGGGAAAGGAGAAAGCCCATTGTCATTGGAAAATTCGCAAATCCAAGGTGCCTGAAAAATGTCAATAGAAATGATCTGCCTTGCGAATATTTACATCAAGCCAAGGCATGGATGACGTCAGATCTCCTCCACAAGATTCTAAGCCAATTGGACAGCTTCGTCAAAAGCAAAGACAGGTCAATATTGCTTTTTCTGGACTCTGCTGGTTGCCACCCGTATGACCTTAAAGGCCGTTACTCCAATGTCAAACTTGTGTTTTTTCCTGTAAATTGCACGTCAAAACTTCAACCCCTAGACTTAGGCGTAATCCAAAACTTTAAGGTACACTACAAGAAGTTACTGTTAAGGCATGTTATCACCCTGGCTTCGGAGGAAAACAGCGCAAGTGGCATCGCTAAAACCCTCGATGTTCTGCAAGCCATGAACTGGATGGCAACTGCATGGTCCAAAGTCGAGGCTTCAACAATAAGCAAGTGCTTTGCTGCTGGTGGAATATCAGCTGACGTTGCAGACGTAGAAGATGAAGGCGACCCTTTTGATGACCTGGAGACAGAACTTCAGGATCTGATTGAACATGCTGCACCTGGCTGTGGTATTAGCACCGAGACATTTATCCGATCAGAAGAAGAATTACCAGTCTGTTATAGCATTTGCAACGAACAGCAGCTTCTGGACTCAATCAGTAACCAGAGTCAAGAAATTGTGATTGAAGATGATGGCGAAAGCGGGAGTGAAAACGAAGAGAGTGAAAGTTCATCTGCGGCTTGCCCACAGACTTCCACTCTAAAAAGCTTTGTAGAAGTTGTTGCCAGTGTTCAAGAAATACAGCGTTTCTTGGTACAGCATGGGCAAGTCTCACTGGCAAGTGATTTTAGTAGTCTTGGTGAAAAAGTCAGTGAAACTGCTGTCAAACGAAGAAAGCATCAAAGCACGCTGGATGACTATTTTAAGAAGAAATAAAAGCATGTGATATCTGACTTAAACAGCCTGACGTTTGGCCAGGTTTCTTTTCAGTTGATGACAGTCTGCACAGTGAACTGCAGGGAACAGTTACTGTTTGAAATAGACCGAGTTTGATCGTCTTTTTTTAAATTAATATTTCAGTTTCAGTTCACGTTGTTACGTTTTTGTTCGGCACGGCAATTGAAGGACCGTATCGTTTAAATGTGGTGTTTATCGTATACTTGGCACATTTAACACATTAAAGATATAAAATTACCCCACTGGTATAGTGTATATTAACTTAGCACCCTTTAATGGCACTTTTATTTCCGTACCCCGCTATTACGGACTCTCGCTATTACGGACACTAAACGCCGGTCCCGAGGGTGTCCGTTATAACGAGAATTGACTGTACTTTTCACTGTATTGAGGAACGATTGTTCCAATCAATGAGTTCCCTTTCATAGGATATGTTCCTTTTTGCTGGCATGTGGAACGTTTGTTTCTATTACGTGTTCGTATTTATGTAACGTAACATAGCATAACATACTTTATTTAACGTGGATATACACTTAGCTTGAGTGTAAAATGGTTCGTATTCAGTATTATTTTTTCCATTTGTTTATAACGTTCGCCCTTGTTGTATATAACATGGGTACTTTTCAATAAAATAATGATTGTACGACAATTATTTGTTGCTGTTGTTCTCTTGTCAAATGGCAGACATTTCAGTCGAATACTATCACTAAAATCGTACAAAACAGAGATTGACAGCCGTTTTCTGATCTATGTAAAGTATGTCTTGGCACCTATCTTGTCGTATCTTAAAATATGTTATAAATGTGCAAAACGGCAGGCAGGGGCAAGTTGTGGCAAGCAGGGGCGCGTTGTGGCAAGCAGGGGCAATTTGTGACAAGCAAGGGCAAGTTGTGACAAATTCGAGCATGCATGATTGCCTTCATTGTTTCCTATTGGTTCTTATTTTGACCTACTGGCTATGTTAAGTGTGTGAAGTGTTATTCAAATGTTGTTTCACTTGAAAAATGAGCAAGAAGAGCAAGGTTGACTTGTCGAATATCGATGGCGCTTCGCCCAAACCAAAACGGCTTCACTTGGAAAAAGACGAAACAGATAGCTTGTATCACTGTCCAATACAAGAGTGCACACACGACGGATTTCAAAGTCAACGCGGCTGCAGGAAACACGTGAATACCAAGCACAGTTGGTTTTCTTATTTTGACGAAAAGCCCGAGCAGAAAGTACCAAATAACTCGCCAGTAACAACATCAGAAGGTGGCCCATCGAATGTAAGCGAAAAACATGCCGTGGAGTATTGCCTTCATTTTCAATTTCTGGCCAAATTGGCGAAGTATTCACAAAATGATTAACTGGGAGTGGCGGCGGTTGCAAGAAAGATCGCACAGCTCAACAACTAGCGAAGAGATGCTTTAAATTTCTTAAATTTTGTTGCGACGACGAGGAGCAATTGACATTTGAAGTAATTTACAGTCTGTGTTCTCCAAATTTTTTATTCAAGTTTATCGACCACTTGCAAGAAGAATGCAAGCTCGGACATCGTGGACGCTTGGGATACATAGATGCTATTTCTGAATTAATCGACTTCAGAAAAATTAACGGCGCATCAGATGCAGTTCTTCGAAAATTATCCGAGACAGAGGTGTACCTGAAAAGGGCGCGCAAGACAGTAGCAAAGATGATGCGATTGCAGTGGACACAGGATCTAGACATTGAAACTCTGGAAGCTAAGGGACACCGGGCATCCATGGAGGAATTGTTGGAAGTCGTGACTTTTTATTTACCCCGCTACGAAAACACCGTTGAGATGCGCAAAACCAGTGCAGGTGAAGTTAACCCATTCCGGTTCAGAACGTCATTTCCATGCTGCACCAGAGAGTGAGTTAACGTCACTAAAATACAAACCGGTTTTTATTGATGTTCTCGTGTGTCGATTAAATATGATTTTTAGTATGTTGTTATAGATGGTATTTCAGATAATATTATGAAGAGAAACCTTCTGTTGCAATTAGTTTTGGCTGAAAACCGTAAAATGACTGGACTATCTGTGCTTTCACGCTACAAAATACCCTAGGATTTTTGGAGCGAGTATTTTGGCAGTTGAACACTCGTTTTCACTCTCTGAAACTGACGTTGGACACCTTATAAAGGTTACACCTGGTGTTGGTCCCTGCCGTTTTTTCAGTCTTTTTACTGTAACTAAACTCTCTATGAGATGGACATCTCTCTAAGACGGACAACGGGGACTTTAAAACCGTCAACGGACACTCATGAGAAGTGCTTTTTTAGTCGTGAAAAATACTTCAAAACGGAAATGCAGGTGCTGAATACGAACACACGAGCCCACTTTTCTAATATTATTTTTGTTCCAGTTTTTAGGTTCAATTCTGCTAAGTAAACGACTTTAAACAGACATAAAAGAGGCTGTCCGTGTAAGAACCGACCACTCGATTTTCGGCCGAAAACAGAATTTCTTCAAATTTTCTGTGTGAGACAGTTTGTCCATATGATAAACAAAAATAGCAATAATTTGGCGTTAAGTGCTATTTTTCAATATTTCTGGCGGCGATTTCCGAGGACGGTCCAAAACCGTAAAAACCGTTCCGTTTCGAGTCAAATTTAGGCGTTGCGCTGAAGGTGCTGAAAACTTACGCTTTTACTCAAATACAATAAAACTTACATGTTATTTTATTTCATGTTATACGAGAAAATATTTAAAATCGGGCTCAAGAAAAATTAATTATGATTTTTTGAAAATGTCTCACAAAGAGCCTTCGCAAAATTTCAGCGGGCATGCTGCTGGTTGAAGGAGTGTTTCTCAAAAGTATAACGTGATCTGGAGCCCTGACCAATATCCATGTTTAGTACTAGGGCTAGTGTACCGGGAACAGGAAAAAAAACTTTGGGCACTCACCTTTTGGAACTAGAGGAGTTCGATCAACGTAGCTAATATTCAGCCGCGAAAGCTTGCGTGACACAATTTCGCACCGATTATAGTTCCTAAGTTTCCCACATAAATTTTTCAGTTTCCCGCATAAAATAATATTACCTTGAAGCAAGTATTCTCAAAACGTACCCTTTGCTCGGGATAAGGCATGAATAGCCTTAAATACACGAAATATTCCTCCAAAATTGGGAATTTATGAGCTAAACTGAGCGGCTGCGGCGTGAGTTGCCTTAAGTGTCGCCTAAAACAATTACTGAAATTAGGTCATCACAAGCCTTGGACTATAAAAAAATTCCATATTAAACATATTTAAGAAGTAAAAGTGTTTGTCATATGATTATTGCCAAGAAAAAAATTATAGTGTACCGCGAATGTACCTCAGATGTACAGATAAGAAGATGTCGATTTCAGTCGGCAAACACGCTGGAATGTCAAAGTTATTTTGGCAGCTCTCCTTATCCACTTTTTGTTTATTTTGCATTGCGCGTTAAAAAGCGATACCAAATCCTGGGTACTTGAGAAATAAACTATTTTACTGTTGATATTTGATTTTAGAAATGGCTTAGAAGCTTTGCCTTTTTTATTCAACATTTTTTTTCGTGTTGCTATTTTTGCGTAGCCGTTTGTGCTAAAATTAAATTATGCAAATTGTAGAAGTCTGACGTCGACAGCGTTTCACTCAGTTTACGTTAGAGATAAAGAATTTATTTTTTGCGCTTTGCGTCGTTTTTGCTGTCTGCAATGGCAGGATTGTGTTCCTTCTCAGCAGTTACAAGTGGTACGTGCGGAAGCAGTCTTGGATTTACAGAATGTGTATCCCTAAACAGCTGCGACGGCGGTATCAGTTCGCATCTTCAAAATCACCACCTGTCAAGGAAAAATGTTTGTGAAAAGGATCTAATCCTGGCAAGAGCAGGTCTTCTAGAGCTCACAGAAGAACAGGTTAAGAATATGACGGTTTGTCCAGCCCATCGTTTTACCCTGGGAAAGTACTGGCAGGCCCTAAAACCTGCCAGTATCCAAGACATCATGGCAAGAAAACGCGGTGACTGGAACACATGTAATTAAGCTAGCCAGGGAAATTAAAAACATCTTTGGAGAAGCTGCACCCGTTGGTTCGCGTAAGTTTTAGCTTTGAAGATTTTATTTTGTAACAACTGCATATTGTTTACGTTTGAAGGCCCTAACAGACTTCATTTTCCCATGAGTCATTTCACGAGTGCGCTTTGGGCGCCTAGTTTGGAGATTATCGGACACCCTGCCGCAATGAAATATAGTTTGTTCTGAATATTACACAAAATTCAAAACAACAACATTGACAAAACTTGCTAATTTTTTTTACAAAGTTGCCTAGCAATACAACTTCTGGCTGGTCGTCCAGTTTTTCGTCTTTGATGGGGGTAGGTGGGCGTGGTATATAATCGTGTGATCTTCATGCCGCAGATTCTAGGTATTTTACAAACACTTATGAGGAAGTTTATTAACATTTATTTTTGTTATACTAGCAATCTGCACAACGTGCAGGAAGAAGCACAGTGACGACGTTGCTCAAAAAACAGACTGGCTGTACCCCAAAGAACCTAAAGACAAGACATCCCATCAAAGGTATGTAAAAGTACAATCCGTTTTGAAAAAGAGTGAAAACTCACTTTTATTGTCACCTTTGGTAATAACGTGACGTGACTTGACAAATGAACTTGCTTTTACATTTTCATAGACCTGCCAAAGAGGCTGCCATGGAAACCATAGGCCTCCTCGTCACCTCGATTCCATTTCGTGAGCCTCCAAATCCTCAGAATATCCCCTTGACCCCATGCTGGACTCCAGGAACAGATGCCGCGTCTCCTCCAACACCCTTAGTTACAGATACCGTTCATGTGTATAACTCAGCTATGGACACGATTGCAAATCTCACTGCACAAAAAACAAAACGTGAGCCTCTTATCTCCCAACTGAAAACCCCTTTCAACAACTTGAGCAAAGCGGAACAGTTGAATGTTGTACAAAAGGCTAGTGAAGACTGTTTGCTAGTGTGTGGTGCAATAGCACCTGGAAGTGGCGAGGAGCTCTTCAATTCCATGGCTCAGTCTACACAAAGAGAAAAGTTTGAAGGATCGCCACCTAGTGATCTAGTGGTACTTATGACTGCATACAAGAACGCTAAGAAAAGAATTTAAAGAGACAGATACTAAGCCTTTACGCTTATAGATATCCCATGAGCATACTGCAAAAAGTTCACCAACCATACGGAAAACTATCCACATGGGAAATAAAGCATGCACGCTCTCATGCTAATCTAAGCGGCCCTGGTACAACCCCTGAAGTTACAACCAAGCACCGCGTATGTCTTGACATGAGTAAGGTTGATCACTTTGTGGAATTTACAAATAGACCGTACTTCTATCAAGACGTTTCTTATGGTAGTAAAATACTGATCCTCAAAAGTGGCGACAGAACAGAGATGCCTAACGTTGTGAGGACAGTAACCAGATCTACAATGATTGAACAATACTTGGAGTATTGCAAAGAACAATGTCACGAACCAATGAGTAGGTCAACTTTGTTCAAAATCCTGGAGGTTCGGGAGGCATCTCAGCGTAAGTCGCTCCAAGGCTTGGATACAAAGCAAGGATGGAACTTTCTCGTCCCTTTGTTTAATAAATAGCTACAAAAAAGGCTTGGACGTGGGTAAGGATTCATTTCTGAATGTTGATGAAAAATCATAATATCATAATATCGCGATATGTAGTTCAAATTTCGATATTCGTATCGTGACATAAAATATCGCGGTTCACCGGTGCGTCGGTGTATCGTTGCAGCACTATCGTTGGGACACAGATACGAACCATCGTCTGGGTCGTTGGGAACTCTACCAATAGGTCGTTGGTTTATCAGGTTAGCTACTTCCAGTAAGCACATGTACAATTCAAAGTGTGTGAGTACTTGTTCGCCTATGGCTTTCTTCAGGGCCACTTTGGTGCTTTTAACTAGAGCTTCCGCACAACCATTTTGATGTGGGGCTGCCAGTGTAGTAAATACCATTCCTTTCTCAGCACTGTGCTCGTGAAGATGTTTAACATTCCACCCTTTGACCATTTCTCGGAGTTCACGCTCCGCACCCACTAGTTGTGAGCCGTTATCACTAATCACCAAAGCTGGTCGGCCTCCAGTCGCAAAGAATCGTCGCAACGAATCGTCTCAACGTCTGCATTAACTCCATGGTGGAATAATCTACAGCCAGCTCCAGGTGTACATCTCTCGTGTTCAGGCAGGTAAAGATCACTCCATAATGCTTGGCTGTTTTGTTGCGGCCGATTTTCACTTTGTATGGTCCGAAGTAGTCGCATGCTGTGTTGTAGAACGGGGGCGTAATCGGTTCTAGGCGGTTTCTTGGCAAGTTGGCCATGAATTGTGTTTCGACCTTTGCATCTAATTCTCGGCAGGTTGCACATCTGAACTTTACGGACTTGACCAAATCATGGCCTTTTAGGATCCAAAACTTCCTTCTGATTTTTGCCACTGTAGTTGCCAATCCTGTGTGTCCGAGCTCATGGAAATGTCGAGTTATCAGAAGTGATATCCAGTGTTCTCGGGGGAGCAAGGCACGATGTTTAGTTTCGTACGAAAACAGGGCTTCATCTACTCGACAGTAGTTAAGGTCGCTCAACCTAAGTGCCAGCCAATCAGGAGCCAGGATTTTGGACACGTGACCACTTGTAGCCAATCAGAGGCCGAGATATTTTGGAGCGATGACATCATATCACGTGCAAGATGCCGGAAGTGACCTTGGGCTTGCCTGAGGGTGGGTGACCGCTTACCGGAAGTGACCTCGTTTGGATCGCGGGCTCAGATACCGCTGACCGGAAATAATCTTTTTTTGGATCGCGGGCTCAGGAAAAGACCGCTGACCGGAAATAACCTTCTTTTTGGATCGCCGGCTCAGGCATTGGAGTGGGTCCCAGAACCCGTTCGGGGGAATGGTTCGGGGGTCGCTCGGGGATGGTGACTGGTTGCACTGGTTCCGCACGCGGGGTGGGTCCCAGATCCCGCTCGGCCAGAGAGACAAAAAAAACAGAAAAGAACACAAAAAATGCCCTTTTAATAGTCACACAACGAAAAAAAAAAGCTAGTTTTACAAGCGGGGACATGAGTTCCATCCCCGACTGGGAGAACGCCCCTTTTTAGTAGTCACACAACGAAAACAACAACAAAATCTATTTTACAAGCGGGGACATGGGTTCCATCCCCGAATGGCAGAACGCCCCTTTTTTAAATCGGTGAGATCGTCGTCGGGTCGAAGCCAACTGTAGCCGTAAGGGAGAGTCTTGAACGTGAATTCGTCGCCGATGACGCGTTTGTCGTAGACCACCCCCATCGTTTGTCCCTGCTAACGGTGGTCAACGTCTTGGCACGCTTGTCTCTCTGGATGAAATGCGGGTTGGGCACGTTGACGGTGCGCGGTTTGGGAGAGGTGAACGCAGTTCGAGGAACAGGGTGTCCTTCATGGCTTGAAAATGAAGGTGTTGTCCGCGCATGTTCAAGATGAACCCGCGAATTTTCTCTTCCGTCTTTCCCAAGCGCGTCTTGTAAGCATAGTTTTTCGGGCCGCAGGATAAGAATTCGATGATGACGTCACGATTGCCTTTCTTGTCATCCAATTCGTCCGTCATCTCGCCGAGGGGGATTTCGGGTTCGCCGGGTTTCCATTTGTAGACCACCGAATCCGTGTCGAAATATAGGGCATTGTCTCCCACGCGATCCAGGTGATGGTAGAGACGTAGCCGGGCCCAACAGGTGGTGAATGCGGCCACGAAGACGTTGGTGGTTTGACCGCCGGGGACGTCGTCGTCGACTTTGTCGTAGGCGATCTCGAGGCACTCGTCGTTCATGATGCGGAGATCGTGGATGACGATCGTCTCGTCTTTCATGAATTCGTACAGGGTGGCAGGCACGGTGATTTGCTGGATTTTCCGCTTGTTTTCTCGCTCGCCGAATTTTCCCCAGAAGGAATTGAGGGCCAACTTGCTGGTGGCTTTTTTCCCCTTGTTGGATTGCATGTTGTTCGTGTCGAGGTGGATTCCTTCTCGCGCTGCATAATGGGCCCGGAAGAGCGTTTGCTGCTTGGGTGTTTTGAGACTCCCGTCGGCGTTCGGGGGGCCACCCGGAGGCTTCCGTTTTCCCTTTCAGCCACACGTTGACGTAGTCCTCGAACAATCCGGTACGACGTTGCGCGGGGGGAAAGTGGTACACGGTACCCCTTTTCCACGGCTTTGACGAGCTCGGGGGTGCACCACGTCCCTCGGATGCTGCGTTGACTCAACGTGTGTTCGCACACCCAAGTTCGCTCGGTCATCCGTTTGGGGATCTCTTCTTCCACGCAGGCTCGACACAGGGGGAACGTGATTTTGCCAAGGCAACGGTACGGCAGCACGGGATGAAACAACCCCTCGGGCGGTAACACGGTGCAGTCGGCGATGCCGAAGTAACGGTGAATGTCTTGCATCGGTTGGGTGACGATGACGGGATGACCGATGGGGTACTCGTCGTACTTGTTGACGGTGGGGTACGATGACGTCACATCCACGTACCGAATTTCTTCCCCTTGCGTTTCGTCGATCTCATCCCATAGTCGCACGGCATTGGTGCGGCCCCCAAAGAACGCGTCGGGCGGGTTCAGCGAAGGGACCGTGAACGGGTGCAGCTCGAGAAAGGCGGCGACGTCGGGTCGTTGACGCAATTGTTCCCACTGACATTCCCAGAGGACGACCACGCGGTAGCCGCCGGCTTCCAATTGCCGCTGTTGTTGCATCGTGGCTTCGTACATTTCCCGTTTGGTGCGATCGGGGTTGAGACGGGTGGTCTTGTTCATGCTCCCCTGGAAACAGACGGGACATCCGTGCCACAAGCACCCGTGAAATTCGTACACGGTGCGGGTCGTCTCGTTGAACCCGTCCACTTGATACCGACCCCCCCCCCCCCCCCCCGACTTGGAGAGTGCGTTCGCCCTCGTTGAACGCGTGCGCAATGACTCCTTGGGTTTGTTGGGAATTCTGCCACTCTAACCATCGGTAGGCTTTCAGGGATTGGTGTCCTCTTTTCCCATTCCATCCGCAGGGGGGGTTCCAAGGCCAGGGTCTGGGGGCGTAAATGTTTTTTGCGGTAATACCGCATGCAGGCCGAGGCGATGGTGACGCATTTCTCCATGGGATTGAAATCGGCTTTGGCGGCAAATTCCCGTTGAAAGATTTCGCAGCCAGCTTTGAGCACTTGCACGTCCGATCGACAGTAGGCCACCATTTCCTCGTGCAAATTGAACTCGAGATGTTGCACGGTTTTGTACCATTTGTCAAAGTCCTTTCGCAGGCCCGGTTTCATGCCCTCGGGGTCGTAATAGCGCGCCTCGGGCCAAGGTCCCACGTACTCTTGACGGGCCTCGGTGTTGAAGAAATGCGGGAAGAAGCCTTTCTTGCTTTCCGTCAGATTGAACGTGGCGGCAAAGGCGGAGAGGGCAAAGGGAGGAAACACAGACTGTCCTTGAACGTCAACCGTCCGGCTCTCAGGCTCAAGATTTTGGATCCCACGCAAATTTGATCCTGGACCTCGATGCGATGGTCGTAGAGGTACTGGAGGATGAACATCCCGTCGTAACCTTTGAAATTGTGAAAAATCACGATGACTTCCCGCGGTTCGCCCAGCACCTCCGTTTTGGTTAGCAGCCAATCGTAAAATTGCGCGGTGCAATCGCGACCGTAAAACATCAAGGCGGGCACGGTGTCCAGATGGTCTTCCCCTTTGGCGCAGATGAGGATGGGCACGTGCAATTGTTCGTCCTACGTGCATTCGTAATCCGCATACACGAAATAGGGCGCACATTTTGGCCGAGTCTCCTCCTCCTCTTCGTCTTCCCCCGACTCGGACTCGTTGGCGGCTAGGAAGCGGACGGCGTGGGCGGCGTGACGCGGGGAAGGTCTGGCGCGTTTGGCGGGAGGCGGTCCCGCTGCTTCCTCCTCCGGGTCTGGATCGTGCACCGGGTCAATGTAACAACGATGGGTGGTGACATCCGCATAATCCTTGCAGGTCTTGCAAAAATATTCCTCGCACTTGTGGGGACGTTGACGTTTGCGTCGATTTTTCCACCAATCGAGGGATTTGCAGCAATCCTCGCACGTTTGGAGGTTGGCGCAGACGGTCTGCTTCGGGGTGTCGGCCCCTTGTCCGTTGGGCGAAAACACCCGGTGATTCTCGTAGCAACGGTCTCCGTAAAAGGAGCGTCGACAGTCCGGGCAGGGACGTTGCGTCGGTCGTGGGGGTTTGCTGTGGCCCGAGAGGAGCGCCAGGTAATCGCGGCAATCTTTCTGTTTACAGGCCACGCAACGTCGTTTCACGCAGGGATGATGCGCAAAATTCTCGTGGTCGTACCCCCTGTCGCACAAGTGGCAATAGTAACTGCGTCCGAGAATGGCGGGGATGGATTTCAACCCGTAATAATGATCCTCGTGTTTCAAGAGAAACAGGTAACGTTGGTCGGCGCGTTTCTCGCCTTGTCCAAAGATCACTTGGTAACCCACATCGGCGCTGAACACTTTGATGTGATAGTCCGGCAACAAGATTTGGAATTGATGGAGGGCTCCCAACCCGCAAGGCCCTTCGAGAACGCGAGCCAACGCGTGCAAGGCTTTGGCCAATCGGGTTTGACATTGTCCTCCTCTTATCAAGGTTGTGAAACCAATCTCTGGCGTCCGTCGACGCTGAGGGTCTTCGTCGACCCACGCTTGCATGGTGACGAGGGCCCGAGCGCAGCACAACTCGTCCCGATTGTGGATTTTGACGACAGACTATTTCTTTTCGAGAAAGGTCAGGAGAGGCACCTTGCCCGGGACGGCTTCCTTTCGGCGTCCGCTACCCCGTCCGGGATCCTTCACGGTGGTGATTTGCACTTTCAAACGATCGTCCGCTTTGAATTGTTCGTTCGAGTTTAATTTCTCCGCCATTTATTGCAAGAGGAGGCTGACCCGTTGACTCTGTTCGCGCCATTCCCGCACCGGCACGTGAAACGATTGAAAGGCGTGCAGAAAGCTGGGATGTTGCATGGTAAACAACACGTGATCGTCGTCGGCTAAACGTTCCTCCTCCAATTCACGATCGATCGCCCGACGCAACGCCTGTTTGAGTTCGTAGCCCACGTTGAATTGTGGGGGATGTAAGACATCCGTGCGAGCGTGGAGGGTGGCATCGAACACCCGACGACGTACCCCAAACCTTTGCACGCGTCGATCCGTGCCCGGGGTGAGTCGAAACTCGAAGAAGTGGCCCCGGTTGCTCTCTTCCGCGTCTTTCATGGCCTCCAACAAGACGTCGTCGTCCAATTCTTCCTCCTCGCGGTCGGCCATTTTGAAGGGATTAACACTCGACGAAGAGGACTAGGAAAAACAACTTGTCCCGATCGGCGAGGTTGAACAGCGTTCTACAGCACCGACACAAATGGAGTTGCCGCGAGTTGAACCGTCGGCGTTTGGCTTCCTTGACGTCACGCACGAATAGGGTGATGGTTTCCCCTCGATAGGTCTGCAATAGGGTCAATAGATCCCCTCCCTCGATGCGAGAGACGCGACAGTGAAAGCACTCCATGCGAAAAAGGTCGTCGTCGGGCGGTTCCCGCACTCTTATTATACTCTCGAGGAAAAAATGACAATGCATGCTGGGGAAGGAACGGGGTACCCATGGGGGGTATGGGTCTTGATTTTTCACTCGCCCCAGATCCCGGCCGGGAGGTGTGCGGGGATCTATATAAAGGCCGAGGGCATGGCTTCAAACTCACACCAAAAATCCAAAGTCAAGATGATGTCTGTGGATGCTCGTGTCGACATTTTTTCGGTGGATATGGAAGAAGATAGGGGAAGAACTGAGGGAAAGAAGGAAGAGAAGAAGGAGGAGGACAGGAAGTGTGTGATTTGTTTAGAAGAAAGAAAGTTGACCATCCGTGAGTGGATCAAGAGAGACGGTACGCTGGCCAGGCAGTTTGTCCGTGTGCGGGCGCACAAATGTTTCTGCTGTAGTGGCTGGGTGCACACCAAGTGCATGTTGAACTGGGTGAAAGAAATCGGGCGTCTGGTGACGCTTTTCAAATGCCCCCACTGCCGCGCCCTGGAGTGTGATATGGACGAGATGGTGGCCTTCCAAGAGGGAGAACTTTGAAATAAAAAAGACAATCAAAGAAACAGTTATTAAAAAAGGAACATTTGTTTTCAAGAAAACATTTTATTTTACAAAGAACATTTTAATTCTTTTGTGAATCAAAAATAAACAAAGTTGTGGTTCAAACTGTTATTTGCAGTGTTCTCATTGTCTCCTGGGGTGGGCGACAAAAAAAATAACATTCATCAAAGTGTCAATGCAGTGATGGTAGACAACCCACGGTGCACTCGAATAATCCGGCGAGGGCCTCTTTCCATCGGGGGTAATTGTCCACATAGCGGGCGCCCACAATGGCACTCTGGGTGTGTAAGAGGGAAAATTGCCGTTCCCCATCGCGTGAAACGTGGCGGTGCCATAGTTGTACTTGTACCATCGCGTCGTCTCGAGGTCGTAGGCAAAGATCTGCCGATGCAATTGCTTGGCATATTCCACGGTCCACCCCGTCCCTCCTCTCATCTGTTTATGGTAGTAGGTAAAGAACCCAAACGCGTAGACGGTGCCGGCCCGTGCCGCAATGTGAAAGTTGCGTTTCAAGTATTCGGCCGTGATGGCGTTGGAAACCCCTTTTCCCAATCGATTCTGGGCCGTGATAAAGTAACTGTAGGCTCGGTTCAATTCTTCTTCCGTCAAGAACGTGATGGTTTGACGGATGGTTTGACGTCCAATTGAGCCCCGAAATGGAGGGCTTGACGTTCCGCCTCGGCGTCCACGCCCGGCGCTCCACCCGTGATGATGGTGTAGTCGTTCAAAACGGGAATGTCCATGGCCATCGACATGAGGAGCGCTCGTGAAAGAAATCGACGCAAAAAAAATGAGTCCGAGCCGGGGCAAGCGGGGTCTTTTTATTTAGACCGTCGTCGACTTTGTCCACACGGGACGGTTGGCGGACCAATGGTATCTGTACGTGGACTGATACGTCATTCCGCATTGTTGTCGCATCCAATCCACGAAATGATGGCTTTCGACTTGCGGGCAATGATGACGTATGGGGTCGGCGTGAAAACCGCAACCTTCCACGCGATCCAAGCGTTTCATTTTACGAAACGGGGGACACCCGTAAGTTTCGATATCGAGGTGGGGGGTGCCGAGTCGATCCAAGAGATCTTGTTCCACGTGCCCCCCTTTGAAGGCCACCGTATCTCGTTCGTCGGTGCGGAATCGTTCGTACAGAGCTCGGATTTGCACGTCCAAGGGCCTGTGGGGGTCGGCCGCGGCGGCGGGGGGTGGTTGAAAGTGGAGTCCGTGAATGTTGCGCATGACCCAAAGGGCAGTGATCTTTTCCTTGTCCAACAACTGACCGTACTCGACGGGAAGATGGTAATGGACGACGCCCGAATGCTGTCGTGTCCAATCGCAGTACCCCATATCGCGGCACAGAAAACATCCCTGGATTTGGAACCCTTCCAGGTCGATGCAAACGCATACCTTTTCCATGTTGCTTGTTTTGTTTGTTTGAATACGTGCGAGGGTCGGGGATGTGTGGTTTTTTTATAGAGACTGGCAGGTGGTGGTGGTTTTATTTTTAGCCAATCGAAGGAAGCCACGTCACGAGGACGCCGGCCAATCGGATACGACCACGTCACGCTACAGGGGGTCGTGGACTTGGCATTTAAGGCGTGACGCATTCTCACTCGTCCTCTTTTCGTTCCGGTGGCAGTGGTCCAAAGAAAAGAGAAAGACAAAAAAGATGAGTATGAGTCAAGTACCCACTCAACCGACTCCCGTCATGGCGCCTAAAAAACGCAAAAACCCCACCGACTCCAATGCCAGCCCAAAGAGGAAGAAAGTGAACAAGGAGAAACGTTTGAGCAAGAAAGAAATGGCGGCCTTGAATCTTCCCGTGGAGGTCTTACCACCTCCGTTCCCCTCTGAAGAACAAGAAGACGATACTGTCGCCATAACAGTACCACAATCCAAAGAGCTCGAGTCAGCCATGGAAGCCATCTTTGGGATTCAACCTACGAATGGTGACACTTCCACAGGGGAAATGGTCCTCAAGAGTATAGCCAAAATAAAGGCACTGGAGGATAGACTGAATGGGGGCCCCGAAAAGCAACCTCTCCAAGAATTGCCGCTGACTGCGATGGCGATCGGACGTGTCTTTACAAGCTAAGACGCTTTGGCGATGGGAGAAGACCTTATTCAACAAACTTTTCGCTTATCTTAATTTAAAATAAAGAAATAACAACCGCAGGTTATGTCCAAAACCAAAAGGGAAGACAGAAGTTCAAGCTCAAGCTCAACTGACGCACAAACAGAATCGAAGAGGGCCAAAACGATGGATGAAACAGACAACTTCGACAGCTTGAAGTGTTTAATTACTAACTTAAGCAAGGAAATGAAAAGCGACTTCAGCAAGCTCCACGAAGAAATTAATAATCTTAGGGAAGACCTAAGAAAGGATGTAGACGAAGCAAAATCCATAGCAGAGCAAGTTGAGAAAAGCGTCGAAGAAGCGTGGTTGACAATCGACGAAACGAAGGTGTCGATCAGCGCTTTAAAAGCCGAAAACGTTGACCGACTAACCGAAATAACAGACCTTCGCAATGAGCTGGCGAAGACAAAACAGAAGCTTTAAGAAGCACAAGAAAGCTGCACTGCCCTAGAAAATTACACACGAAAAGAAAACTTAAAAGTTAATAACATCCCTGAACTGGCCGAAGAAGGTGAGAAAGTTTCAACAAAATAACTACTCTGTGACATTCTACAAAATGAACTAAACATTGACACCTCCCACATGAGATTCCAAGCAGTTCACAGAGTTGGCAAACCGAAGAACGACCGACCAAGACCAATAATAGCAAGATTTGTGTGTAGAGAAGATCGAGATCGTGTCTTTAAAAGAAAAGGGAACCTCAAGAACAGTCTGCGTTTCAACGGAGCTTACATCACGGCGGATTACGCTCGAGCAATACAAGAAAAAAGAAGGCCTCTAATCAAGGCCATGTTTAAAGCAAAAGAACAGCGGCGTCATTGCATTCGCCCTGGGGGCCCGGCAACTCGGGCGTTCGTGAGTTCCCAAAATAAGCGGTTTCTCGGGCCTTTGGAGGTGGGGTCGGATGCACCCACTCCCTCTACTACATAGTGATCAATTATTTACGACCCCACTTAACGATGCGGACACACCTCAAATAAGGGTTAGATTGCATGATTTAACGCCCCCTGTGTGAACCGGGGGTCGGTGTTGTCAATTGAATAAACGCTTACCCCTTGTATACACGATGCCTATGCTACTATTTGCTCGCCAACTGAAGGCAAGTAACTCAAAAATCCCCTGCCCTGACTGTCAACGAATGGTTTGCGTGTCAACGTTTTATAATCATATGAATAAGGGCTGCCCGATTGTTAGAAGAAACCTTCGAGTTTTTCCCATACATGAGGGGGGTTTGCCACCAACACCACCCCCGGTGGTTATTCGAGAAGTTTTTGCAAACTCAAACATCAGCCAGCATGAGCTGAATGCATGGCTTGATGAGCAAGGGCAAGAACAAAAATCCTCTATAAGCCTGAATGATCTTGACCCTTTACACAGGATCCGTAATGCAAGATTTGTTGCGGATTTCATCGAAGGCAAGACATCACTCGCAGCGTTTCGAACAGAGATGCTCGGGTTTTGCCAATTGAATAAACACTTTCCCTTCGTATATCAATGATGACGACAACACAATTGTTCTTGAACTTTCTCAAATCGAGGTACACTGGTCTGAAACAAAAGAGCGCCGAATGGGTGAGCTACCGACAAAATACTATTGGGGCATCCGAAATTGCAGCCTTGACCGGAGTTTTGCCATTTGAAACACCAAAGAGCTTGCTCTTAAAGAAAATACAGCCAGTCGACATGCACAACAATACGGCCTGTACCTGGGGCAATCTGTTCGAACCGCTTGCCCGTAAGTAGTTTGAGCAAAAGCACGCTGTTAAAGTTTTTGCTCATTCTATATCCCTCAATCTAGCAACAGACCATCCAATATATCGAAAGGTCACATGTAGCCCTGATGGCTATTATCTAGACAAAGAAAGCACTGTAATTCTTTTGGAGTTTAAGTGCCCTTTCAAGCGGAAAATAGCTATGTCTCGAGTGCCTAGTTATTATGCAACCCAGCTACAAACTGGCCTTGCGTTTAGCGGGGACATGGTCAACAAAGGCCTTTTTGTTGATTCTTACTTCAGACTATGTTCTCTACAACCGATAGAGCCAAGTTTGAATCATAATAATCTTTTAAACGGCGGAAATATTTACAAGACAAAAGGGCACACAGCGCTTGCCTGGGGCATCTGTTATTTGTTTTCTAAACAAAAGCTAACCCGCAATCAAGTCGAACTTATTGATATTGGTGCTCTTAAACAAACTCCGACGTTTGAGCAAATAATGGCTTCAATAGCTGAGAAAGACCTATGGTGTTCTTACGGCACGGTCAGAATGTCGTTCAGCAAAGAATACGAAAACGAGGAGTTTTTGCGTTACATCAGAATGAAAAAGGCTCTCCTTGCTCCAGACGAGGGCCCGAAGCCGGTTGCATTGTTTGCATGGAAATTACTGGATGTCACAGAGCTTCAAATTGTCAAGCGCGAGGGGTTCTTGAACAGAATTCAAACGAAGGTCGAGCGCTTTCACGAGAACTTGGCAAGTCTTTGCAAAACAATAGCCGAGCACTCTGAAGTTCCTCGACAGACGGCTAAGTTCAGCGCCGCAAGATCAGTGCGTGACGACACTTCTCAAGTTGAGGCATTTCTCATGGATAAGTTGGCGGAGGAATCTCTTCAGCCTGAATTGCTGCCTGCCAATACGGCTCGTATTTTAGACACATAGATTGCCTCGGAAGTCGTATGTAAGATAAAAGTTTCTGTTTTCTTGGCCCCTCTGGCAGAATTAGGGCCAAGATTTTATGAATTGCGAAATTATATGACGTGTTGTTAGGTAGATGAGGTTTCACGTTTGTGTAAACATAGACAGTTTGTTCAATTTCGTCATCGGTTAATCTCGGAGATTTATTTCTGAATAGCTGATTAAGCCGATATTTGAAATTATAATTTTTTGTGCCTAGATCTTTTCCTCTGTTGTAAAGGTCTACACGAGAAAAGGCAACGTCGTCTAGTAGTTCAATTCGGCTGTAGTTTTTGCAGACAACTTCTATGGTTTCAGGCATGAGTGTAAAATATCCCCCACAGCTTTGACACGATTTTATCCTTTTGTTTGTTCGGTTTGAAATGAATACAAAACTGTTTTCTCGATACCGCTGGGTTTGTTCTTGTCTAGCGGTCAAAGAAAGAGATTCAAAGATGCTTTGGAGTTTCTCTTGTAGTTGTGCGCGTAAAAACTCAAGTCTGTAATCACTGCCATAGAAGCCTCGCAGCCGGATGAATTTGTGTTTTATATCCAAGCGCTCTAGTTGAGTCTTGTATTTATTATTTTCATCCATACATCTGACGGCAGACATTTGCTCGTTGAAGCGTTTATAAAGTTCAGCCTCGTAGAAGGCTTCAGAACCGTTGAAGCGTTTGTGAAGTTTAGCATTCATGTTTATAAGTAGAAATTACAAATATTCAATTGGCCACACATCATTTGCGCATGCGTAGTTCTTTATGAGTTACCACATGTGAAAGCACGATAACTTTGACGTATATAAAAGACCTTTTCGCACCATATATTATATTAAGTCTGTAATTCGGTACAGCTCAGGGAGGTGTGGTTGGCCGCCACTGAATCCTGCTTACGGCTAATGCGATGTCTCAGACCAGGGGTAGTGGGGTTGCTGCGTCAGTTAGTGACCCCCTGGTGAACCAGCTCCGGCCCAACTGATACAGGGGGGTGCTCAACCAGAGATCTCCTAGGAGAACTCGACCTCGCTCCCAGAGGCTAAATGGGAAAACGACAACTCCCTTGTCAGGAGTTAAAGTCCTCACTTCGGTGAGGCGAAAGTCCTAGCCTAGACTAGGCAAACGAAACAGCCACCAGAGCACCCCCTGACTAGGGTTTTGTCCCTTTTCGTTATGTGTCACGCAATGTCACGCGTGACAGTCACGCACAATGTCACGTCATGTGTCACGCTTTGTCACACAATTGCGTTCTTTTGTTATATAAAGCGAGAAACCCGAGTTTACTCTTTCAAATCTGACTTGGACACAGCGATAAAACGATTTATCTTTTTTTGAAATTCTTCTTTTACTTCTTTGCGAAGCTCGCCTCTGAGTTTTTCAAGATCTGGAGTTTGGGTTTGTTTGTCTACTTTGGTGGTCTTTGTTTCACCAGAGCGTATCGCATTTTTCATTTCGTTATACCTTTCTACCTCACGCATAATTATTGCGAACTCTGAATCGCTGACTTTCTCGTCAGTTAAAGCTTTTGAAACCAGCTCACAGACAGAGTTTCGTTTTGCAAGGGCGAGTGTGTATATTTTCTCATGTTTCCTGATCTTTCTCTCGATCCGCCTGCTAAACACAGTTACCCCAGCCGCTGAAAAACCTGAAATAGTGGCTAAGCCAGCAATAACAGGGCTGGCGACGAACCCGACTCCAGTCAGAGCTGTGGCGATTGTGGCTGAAGACAAGCCTGTAGAAACGAACCCCAGACTTACTGCTGCTCCGTGAACAAAGGTGTGTGTTCGCTTGTATTTCTTAGCAACTTGCCTGTAATGATTAGCCTCCGACTCAAGCTCCTTTTGCAAGTCAGAGATTTTCTTGAGTCTGAAGTCTTCACCATTGGATAACACTGGGTAAAGTGATTGAGTCTCGCTGTATTCAGGAGCTGATGGCAACACGTTAGCCGAGCTCATGGGTTTGTATATATATATTTTTTAATTGATCTCAACTTCAAACTCTAGAGGCATGTTATTGAAGTCAAAAAGGTCATTGTTCGCATCCCTCACAGACAGAGTTATGCTGTTTACATAATCACCAGACGAGACGTCACGCAATATGTTTTGCTGTGTTGATTCATAGAAAACTTTCTCATAGGCTTTCCCGCGAAGATCAAATCGAGCCAAAACAGTCGAAGGCTTCCCGTTGAACAGGTTCTGTTCTTTATCAACCAGATCGCAGTGGATAAAGTAAGTGCTTGGTGATGTTAATCCTTTGACAAATGTTACTAATATTTATAGATAGGCAGAGCCTAACAGCGAAGCACTATGAACAAGCTTAACTAAGGTGAAACTTAACTAAGGTGAAAGGTCGGAAGCACAAGAATTAAGATTGACGACCGGGCTATTTTTCAATTTTAGCAATTCTCAAAAAACAGTAAGCTTATTACCCGACCGTCTGCACAGTACATTTAGACCGTAGAAAAGTTCACAAAAACAACTTTTCTCCGTCTAGAATTACAGGTACGACTACTTTCCGAATAAAATACAGTTTTTGTTTGCCAAAAATTGCCCGAGAAACTGATTTGGAAATCAAAATTGCAAAAATACACAAACATATTTGCATAAGGCGATGCGAGTGAAGATAGAACTGTACTATAAAATCAAAGTCTTGTTTTGTTTATAAAATTGCTTTTCAATCTAATGAATGAACAAACACATAAAAATGGACAACACAATCTTCTTTCGAAAAATTTTATAGAAATCTTCATTAGTTTATGTATAAAAGTAAAACACGTACGATTTACAGCGCATCATGATCAAAGCAAAGCTGTTCTCGATGAAAATCAGATAACAGCACGACTTAATTTGAGCACGTTTCATAAACATGTCTCCAAAACGCAAAGGAAAAGTCAATCAAAAATTGATATCAACATAAATTCCCATCGAAAAATGTGATTTATTTTACCTTTAAGTCACTGAACTGCTTGGAAATTCATTAAAACTCCGCTTCTTCGGTTCTGAAATTCGTAATAAAAACAAGGCATCCCCCGCATTGCTCCTGCATTGCTAAAAACGTATGAGGGTTCCTCGAAGCAAGATTTTATCCCCGAAAGCTCTTCTTTTTCCACTAAAGCGGCTTCTGAGTATCCCTTAATTAGTATCCCTGTCTTGAGTAGCAAACCGCGAAAAAATGCAGGGAAGTAACGACTTTACTGCTCCACTAAACACTGCGAAAGATCCAACTTTTTTTATGTTTACAGAGCTGACGACTGTGTAGCCGCGCCACACTTGCACGACTGACACATGTCACGGAGGCGCGCCCGCTAAACATTCCGCTAGCCATGACCATGAAAAATGACGGACACAGTATGGTGAGTATGGTGCTGCGCAGCCAGGCCTTCGGCCTGGCAAGTGCTCCGCTAGAAACAATACAGCTCTTATGCCAAGTAAATTTGCCAGATTGTCACTAAACTTTACATTACTTCCATTGTGAATGACCATCGAGCCGACTGGTGTATTTACAGTAGCTGATAATTGTATTTTTCTTCCATGCGTGACTAAGCCTTCAAATTCTCTCGCTAGGCTATCAATAGTGTAATGCCCTTGAAGTAAGGTCACGGTGGGTGTTGTTCCATTGGAGTCAGGTGTTGTTGAAATAGTTGCATTTTCTTTCAAATTATCCCACGAATTGTAGAGTGAACACGAGACGAGCCGAATGTAGCTCGGTTTCTGAAGAGGGTGATCGAAGTAGATGGTGTGAGGGTTCGAAGGTGCGACGATTGTTAACACAACCATTGTGTATATATACATATATTTATATAATCATGTTCGGCAGACGCCCTGGTGGTTTTAATCCTGGTTCAAATCTCGGTCTAGACATTGGCGGTCACGATTACGGGCCCCCGCCCCCGTTTTTTCCTCGTCCCCAAAATCCCCTATATCAACCCCCTAGAACAACACAACCCACAGTAGATCCACAACTAGCTTGGGCGAGATCGCCAGAAGCCGCAAAACTCTCTACAGCGGCCAAGGCTAAGGCGATCTCAAACTTCAAAAGGCGTTTCCCGCACGCTGATATGTCAAGATTTACAACAGAAGTTTCTGTCGACGAAAAGCACAAAACCACAGGAGAAGTGCTTTTCATAAAGGGCCCAGACTCATGGGCTATGCCCTCAGACATACCGCACAAGAATTGGTCTCAAGCCATGAAAGACGCCCTTGGCTTAGAGTATATTGGTGGTTTCCCCTATCAGTTGATGTTAAACCGAAACGCACAAAAACTAATCCCGGCTGTTGATTTCTCCACATCAATCGATAAAGAAATGATGATTGGCTCAGTCTTGAACGATGAAGCGCAAAAGATCTATGTCACACCAACTGATTATTTCACAACGAAATACAGAAACATTTTCAGAGACACAGATTTCATTCAAAACCGCTAAATACGGCCGAAAGTGGCTCGGCACCCGCAAATGAGTTTCTGGCCGCAACAACTAAACTTTGCTCTGTGGTGTGCAACAACCGGCTGCGGGATCTCGCGTGACCTTCCGTTTGATAAGAACTCTACTCTCTCCCTAACCCCGCAGCTCCGATCATTTTACAGGTTTCACGTCTATTTCACAACAAGAGGAATACTCTACAAGCTGGGTGGGGAACAGAGCGTGAGTGCTTTGCCAGACGACCCTACATTCAACCAGAAAGACAACAAGTTCAACATCGATGCATACAAGAGGATTTGCCAAGAGTTCAGTGTCGACCCCAGTTCTGACTTCCGTTTAACATACGGTAAGAATCACGGCCTTGGCAATGTGTACATTTGGGTAACCGGAGAGGGCAACATTTCTACCGATTACACCTATCCTGATCACGATCTAGCCCTGTTTGATGACGAGCGTGTGACCGACAGAAAAGACCCAAACTATCTCGCCAACGGCATATCCTACGTTCGTAACGACCAAGGCGAGGCTAGTCAGTTTGAACACTTTGTACCTAATTATGCACAAGGGCTAACACAGCCAGGGCTCGCGCGTATGAATCAGTCAATCGAGGCCTTTGTGTACTGCATCTTGGGTGCACAAGCAAACATTCGCAGCAGCATTCTTGGGAGTGGAGGCCGGGCGTTCGAAACGCAGAGAGTCTTCTTAACGCTCTTAGAGGACGCCTTAAGACTGAACGACATATCTAAGAGCGTACAGCATTATCAGCAGGCAATCCAAGCAACGAAAGTGTGGCTAAACTTTGTAGTTGCCCCTGGGAGCTGGCTGATGCCGTCACGCATGGTTATCAACACAGAAAGCGTGGTGGGGTACATTAACAATCTTATGCAGGCAACGCAAGGGATGAAGCTGGGCGTGAACAATGATGTCAATCTGACCACAAAAAAGCATCCTTGCGCCCCATGGACGGTGGACCGACAAAGATTAATCCACTAAACAGTCACCCATCGAACCCGATTCACAAATAGGCCACACAGGCACAGGGCATAGCTCCAAAAGCCCCAAAACCAGCCCCAACACCACAACCAGCCCCCACACCAGAACCAGTCACAACACCAGCCCCAACGCCAGATACTAAGATCGAGCCGCATCATGTAAACAAGGCGCTCATTGGCGTGGGTGCGCTTGCTTTAGCAGGCTTTCTTGCCTGGATGAGATAATTATCTCCTGCGCTTGGTGATCCTTTCAGTCATGAAGCCCACAACGGCAAGGATCAGCAGCCAGGCGTGCTCGCCAAGGAAGGAGATAACCTGGCCGGCTGTTTTGAAGATAAAGCTCACGATCGAACCGATCAAGCCTGGCAGGATGGAGGCAACCTTATTTCCTAGGGCTTTGAGCCCATTGCCAATAGCCTTGGTGCCGGCCTTTAAACCATTCATTGCAGCAATCGTCACAGCGCCTATGACTAGACCTGCAGCCAGAACAACCGCCTGAAGGGTCCAGCCATATTTCTTGAAGATATTTTTGACCCGCTCTCGAAGAGGGAAGGCTTCTTCTCTTTCCTGAACTTGTGTTCTTAGTTTTGCCAGCTCTTCTTCTCGCTCAGCAACCCGGGCTTCCGCGGCTTCTCTGTCAGAGGGAGAAGTGTTCTCATCCTCTATCACGTGTTTGTCTTCCTCGTTTTGTCGTACAAGCTCGGCCTCTTGTTCGTTTAACTCATCCAGCGGCTTGGTGGAGTTCAGTCTTGCTTCGACAGCATTTCTTTGTCTTGTTTTCTCAGAAAGTTGTGTTCTTAGTTTGTCAACCTTTGCCTGCGCTTGATCTCGTTGTTTTTGTATTTTTTGAATAGCGCCTAATTCTTTTTTCTGGGTTTCAAGATCGCCTTGAAGATTTTTCTTTAGTTGTTTTAACCGATCTAGTTCGGTTTGACTCTCAACGTTTGAGCCGTGCTCCTGCTCCAGAGCTTCAATCCTCGCTTGAGTTTCTTCGATTCTTCCCCTGAGGTTTTGCACCTCATTTGCTGCTTTTTGTTGTTCAACAGTAATTCTTTCCGCCACCTTCAGTTGTTTTTCTGCCTCCTTCAATCTTTGTCTTTCTTCCCTTGTAGTCGTATTGCTTTCAGAGACAATCTCTTCAGCGCTTGGGCCAAGAGCCCCTTTGAACTTGTCTGTGAATGATTTAAGAAGCCCTGAACCATCCTGCTTGAAAACGGGAGTTTCACCACCCTTCGGCCCAAAGGAGACGATTTTTCCTTCGTTCCCGCTTTTTCTGCCAAACCCAATAGGGCCTAATCGTCTGAGATCTACTCTCGGAAAGTGCTTTTTGAGCCAGTCCATGGCTCTATCGACTATATCTGCTTTTTCTGTTGCATCTAAGAAGTCGCCTTCAAGCAGAGGGATGTCTTCAGAATCAAAGCCACTCTGTTCGCGAGGCATTGTGTGCATTTCATGCTGTTCACCACCATGATATGGGGTGGATGCAGCTCCCGGTTAAAAGGGGGTTGTTGTGTCAACTTCTTCTTCGTCGTCATCATCATCGTGGTCAATCCCCCAGTCTTCCCAAGGGTTTTCGTTCTCGCCAGGTATATCATATCCACCTTCTGCCATGATGTATATAAATATAAATTTATATATATATACTCTGGCTATGGCCGTGCAACCAAACCTCCTCCCAACGAACGCAGAGAAGACTCTTGGTGCTATGAAAGCAGAGCGCACTGTAAAGCGCATCACACATGATCGCTCTACAGCCAAGCCTGGCGAGACCCTGTACGTTTCGGTGCCCAAGCTCAACGAATATGAGGTTATCGTATCAGGCTCGCTTGCCTTGCTCTTTAACATCGACCTTGCCGGCGGCCACGCAAACAACTATCTTGTACAAAATGTCTCCAGAGCACTAGTTGACAGGCTCGTTGTCAAGTTTGCCGCCACCACTGTACAGGACACCGTTGGGTATGATATTTACAAAATCTTTGAGGACCTTTTCCTTTCTGTTTATAAGCTAAGAGAGACAACATGATTTCCGAGGGCATCCAGAGTTTAGATTTATGCAAGATCCGCTCTAGTGCCGGCGACAAGAAGTCCTCTGGCGTGGATGCGGAAAACAAGCTGGAGACCATTTACAAAAACAAATATCGCATCAACCTTGACCACCAGATTATAACAGACCACGGTGTAATGTACCCACAAGCACTCTACAACGATTTGATATTCGAGATTACGCTCGCCCAGGCTTCTCAAGTTGTCAAGGGTTCGGATACAAGCAAGCTTGTCTACAAGTTGACAAATATCCAGCTTGAGTACGAGACAATCCGAAGTAAGCAGCTGGCTGACGAGGCAGCAAGTGTATACTCTAGCGGAAAGGAGTTTGCCTACGACCATATCATGCGAGAGGAAGTGGTTCCCTTCTCGAAGGGTTCAGACGCTCGGCTGAATCTCAGGGTAAACCCTCAGCGCAGGTCACTGAAAGCCATCCTTCTGCTATTCATCGAACCCTACACGGCAGAAGCCAGGGACTCAGAAAAATACTTCAACCCAGACATAACCAAAGTTAATGTCACCATCAATGGCTCCCCCAACAGGATTTACAACGAAGGCATCAACGGGCCCGACATGTTGCGTGAGGTCAGTCGCCTATTCAAAAAGAGTGGTGATGGCAGGCCCAACATGAATCTAACCAAATATCTCACAGGCAACAAGTTCGGCCTCCTTATCGATCTTAGATCAATGGCTGATACAACCCTACATGGCAACGGTCAACGCCTTGTCAACACAAAGGACGGCGTACATCTTGAGATCGAAAGGACAACCTCCGGTTCGGGAAACATGCACTGCCACATATACACCATCAGCGACTCACAGATGAACATCATGGACAGACAGCTGCAGGCTGTTCAGTATTAAACACACGTATATAGAGAATGGACCCACGAAAGCTGCCATTCAATGCACTAATTATCGGGCCGACTAACTCTGGCAAAACACAATATCTTCTGAATCAGCTGCGCGGCCCCTTCAGGGGCAAGTTTGACTATATTGTTCTCTTCTGCCCAACATTTGTCCACAATAAGACCTACGACGGTTTCGTGGACAAGGAGCCACGCATTTTCGTGATAGACTGTCAGCAGCATGAGATTGAAGCATGGTTAACTTTAGCCAGTTATTTCTTCGACGGGACAAACACGCTCTTTGTGCTCGATGACTGTGCTGCTTCGAAGGATGTGAAAGGCCGCACGAGTCAACTTGTTAAACTGGGCTTCAGTGCTCGCCACAGCGGCTTGTCAGTGTGGGTGCTAACCCAACAGTTAACCGGCATTGCGAAACCCTTTAGGGAAAACGTTGCAGCGATCGTGCTTTTTTACACCCCATCAAGCAAAACAACGAAGGCCATCTTTGATGACTATGCCGGTGAGCTTGAACATCAAGAGTACAAGGAGTTGATTGCAAAATTAAAGGGACACAAGTTTTCTCACCTAGTATTCTCTCTGCGACATCCCTATGGGATTGAAGTGAAAATGTGAAAACATATATATACGCTGTGTCATGAACACCTCAACCAGTATCCACAAGCTCACGGCCTTTTCACAGCTTCTGGGTGAATTGCAGAGTCATGCGGAGGAGATGCAAATACAGATAATCAAAACCGCTGACGCGGATGATCTGCGCCTCATGCTTCTCAGCCGCTATCCTTTGAAACTCACTGTATGCCCAGACACCATGACAGCGCTTACACGTGAGGTTGAAAGTCTTTTGCCTGACATCAAGAGGATAATTGAAAAATAAATACATAATATATACGCAATGGCAACAAACCTCCCAGACGACTAGGCCTTGATGAATGAAATCATGCAACAGCTAGGGGCAGAGCCTGATAGCTCCTTGCCATCAGCAATTCCTGAAGTCTTAACAGGTAATGACACTCCAGATCAACGCGAGAAACTGGCAGTCCTTGTTTCAACCGGCAAATCAAAAGAGGCCCTCGGTGTCCAGTTCACACACGAGCAGGTGATGCGCATGACAGACAAACAGGTTGAAAAGTACTACAAAAGGTATGAAGCCTATGTCGGCAACAAGACGACCGAGTCTCTGATTGACAGCGTTATAATGTTCGCAACCAAAGGCGTCGGCATGGTTGTTGATATTGACGATGTTAAGGAGTTGCAGAAAGAACTCAAAAATGACTACATGATTAACCATGAACTGTCAACTCATGTAGGAAACTTTGCACTGCGATGTGGGCGATTCTTGGCCTTGGCCAATGCTGTTTTAATCATTACAAAACACATCGACTTCAAAAAGGAGCCAGAAGACTTGCCTCCTCAACCTTCTCCACCTGTACACCCAAGCAGGGATGGGGAAGGTTATCCACTCGAGGGTTTTGATGAAGTTGACACATGTTTTGATGAAGTTGTTGACACATAATCTGAAAGGAACCTGGCAGGAACCTGACAGGAACCTGACAGGAACCTGGCAGGAATCACGAAGGTTTGAAATAAAAATATATACATATACACATGATGGCGCAACCACTTGAGACGGTGCCTGTAGAAACAGTCGCGCCAGCAGCACCCACAACCAACACGCACGTTACCTCTGATACCCCAAAGACTGCTCCAGCCAAAAACCCTGGTCGTGTTGCTTCTGGCAAAAGGCTTGCTGAGCGCAACCGCCTGGCAAGAGAGGCAAAAAAACAAGCACAAGCTTCTAAAGCAACAAACGAGCCTACCCCAAACTCGGCACCCCAAAACTCGGCAAATGAAGAAGCTAGCAGCAACACATTTCTCATTCTTGTTGTTGTCGGGGTGATTATATCCGCTTGGGGCCTCTATTACCAACGCGAGGCCCTTATGAATACACTTAGACGCAAAGCCCCGACCCCGACCCCTGCGCCGGCAGCAAAGGTGAATGAAGTTCAAGCTCCCCCACCACCGAGACGAAGAATTCGCGAGATGGAGTAAAAAAATCTTACATATACACCATGTCTGACAACAAGTTCGTGAAAGCTGTTCTTGATGCGGCCACAATAACTGGCCTTGTCGCAAGTATTGGCTGGGTTGGCAAAAAGATCGTCAAGGAAAATCTCACGGCCGACCCCAGCTCGAATCTCATGAACTACGTGAAGTTCACTGCCGTCATGGCTGGGAGCATAGCTCTCAAGAAATACCTCGAGGACCAGAAGATCCTCCCTGCCTCAATGTAAATAAATAATATATATAGCAATGACCTCAATCGCTATTATGGTTGGTGGAGCAATTTTGAATGCTGCCGCTTTCAAGGGGGGGTAGTTATCTCGCAAAATATCTTTCCGGAGACAACGGACAAGCCGCTCTGGATGAGAAGACCAGACACGACAAGGCGTTAGAGGCCTATCAAGGGGCCTGCGCTAAATATCAGAAAGAGCGCACAAAGCTACGCGACTGGGTTGCAACCAATGATCGAATCAAAGATCAAGCGAAACACAACTTTCAAGACACAGACCAAGCTCTGGTGCTCTACAACCAAACACATCGAGAGCAGCAAATAACACTCCCCAAAGAGCCCGAGTTCTCTGACTTCTATAAACCAGGCCCACAGCAGAAACAAGGCGAACTCTTGTTTATCGGCACTGGCGCACTCGCCCTTGGATATGCGGCGTTTCGCTTTCTGTAAAACACATATGTATATGGAGGCGAAACTATCAAAGATCTATTACAGCCCCAAAGGCTACTGGAAAGGACTTGCCGTTGTCAAAAAGCTAGCTGCAGCAGCCAAGGTCTCTGAAGAGGTGGCTAAAAAGTGGCTCGTCAAACAAGCCCTTTGGCAAATATATCTCCCTGCAACACGCCATATCCCTCGACCCAAGTTTGATGTTCAAACTTCTAATGCAGTGCATCAGGCAGATCTACTTTTTTTGCCACACGACAAACTGCCTCATGGGAGGAAAATTTACAAATATGCTTTGACAGTTGTTGATGTGGCTAGTCGTTACAAAGCAGCAGAGCCCTTGACTTCGAAAGAGTCTCATGAAGTTTCGAAGGCGTTGGCTCGGGTATATAGGCGCGGGCCTTTGAAATGGCCGCAACTGTTGCAAGTCGACCCGGGGACAGAGACTAAAGAGACTGGGGTCCATAAAACAACCATTCGTCGTGGACGCGTTGATATCCACAGAGACCAAGGGATTGTTGAAAGATTCAACAGAACCCTGGCTGAACGATTGTTTGGTTACCAGTACGCAGTTGAAATGAATCTACCCTCTGGCCGTTCGACTGCTTGGGTTAAAAGATTGCCAGATGTTGTCTCGGCTTTGAACAATGAAGTAACCAGATTGACTGGCAAGAAGCCTGCGCAAGCGATCAAAGAGAAAGCAACCTCAGCCAAGCCCGCAACTCCATATGCTAGGCCTGTGGGGGTGAATGAGAAGAAGCTCCCACCTAGGGTGAACTTGAGATATCTGTATTACCCCGGTGAGCTTGAGGGGGGTAGTCGACGGGCAACTGATCCGATCTGGTCTTTGAAGGTCTACAACATCGAGAAGGTTGATACTAAGCCAGATGCGCCTGTCGTGTATTACCTTTACGACGGCCCCAAGCGTGGGTTTGTGCATGAGGAGTTGATGGTTGTACCGCCGGGCACTCAGTTGCCTCCGATGTCTTTGTGACCATATGCAAGCGTATGGACGCCATCGTCTTTTATCCAGCGCTTTGAATCAAAGAGCGAGAGCGTTGTCTTGTTTAGATGCACGCCATAGATCTGGTGATTCACGCTTCGAAGCATGTCCATCCCGTGTTTGAAGGTCTCCTTTCTGAAGAGGGCGTCTTTGTAGTTCTGGTGTGTGATCTCCTTCTTCGTCATAGCCTTGGTGGTGCCCTTCGCCTTCTTGATGTTCTTCTGACTGCCAAGCATGATTGAGTACGTCTTTGAGCGCAGACAGATCGCTTCAGAGATGGGGACGCCAGCGCACTCGTCCTTCATCTTGCCGATGACCTTCTTGTTTAGCTGGCTGTAAAGAAAGTGGTCTTTCGGATAGTCGCTTGTGTCGTAGAGTTCATCGAGGCGATTCTCCATGTCCTTTTATACATCCTCTGTCTTGATCTCTAGAAGCAGGCTGTCTGTGTCTGTGTATAGTAGGTCTACTCGTGGGCCGTACTTATACTTGAGGTACTTATAGTAGAAGTCGCACATCAGAGTCTTAGAAAGATCAAGCATGCACATGCCTGTGTAGACTGGGCGTTTGAGTAAGATTTTGTCCTTGTGCATTTGAATTCCTGCAAGATTTTCACCAAAGACTGTTGCTCTGGCAAACAGTGGGCTTGAGATAAGCTTTCTCAACTTGTCTGTCTCATTCGCGCGAACAAGCCTCATATCAATGCGCTTTCTGAGGTTCTCCATGGTCTTGCCAAAGACAGAGTTGTTCATCAGCTTGAAAAATTTCTTTTCGAACTCAGAAGTGGCTTGCTTTCTGAGTTCTGTGTTCAGCCTTATGTAAGGCTCCATCCAAGGCTTCTGCTCGAATTTGAGCATTCGATGAATCTTCTTCAACTTCATGCCTAGCTCGAGATAAAGCTGAAGATTCCTGTAGTGTAGAACATATCTGTCTTTGTTCTTGAGGGTTAGGAGCAACTTCTCTGTCTTATCCTCTGCCTGCCCCTCTATCAATGCCCTTTGATAAGGAGACATCCACGACTTTGAGACACTATGCTTTTCTGGTGCTAGAGGATAGGCGTTGTGTTCATCATGCAACTCCTCGGGGTATTCTAGATCAACCTCAAGGATATAACCAATCTTTCTGTTTGGGGACCACTTCCTGATTTGGTGTTGTGTTGGGTACACTAGGCACCATTGAAAGTTGCCAACAGGTAGTGGTTGACTCATAGCCCAACCGTAAAGATTGTTTGCATCGAAGTACATGATGAAGCTTGTTTCTTGATCTGGGTTGTGGTCATCAAGAAAAGGGTTGTTCGCTTTGCAGAAGCGCCTGCTCTCCATTGAAATGCCGCCACGCATGCCCTTTTCGACAAAGAGGTGCATGTTTATGTCTGTGAGCAGTTCTAGGTTGATTCCTGTGTATTTCAAAAGAGTGTCCCAGCTGAGGCCAGGGGCTGTATAGTAATGCGCAGGGTCAAGTTTGTAGTGCTTGAGGCATGTTTTTCTGAAGTTCTCGAAGACATCTGCAAGGAGGAGTACGTCCGTCTCTAGGTAAAGATCGTGATACTCACCGAGGTCTTTACATTCGAACGCCTCCCACACTTCCTGTGCATGAGTGTAGTCTTCATCGCTGATGTGCTCCTTTTTGAACTCGCTATAGAACGCGCTCTTCTCTGGGAGTGACTTCTCATCAAACCGCCTCCAAGAGCCCATGTACTCGTATGGATAGTTTCCTTTTTGCAGAAGGAGCTTGAGTTTATTGGGGTCCTTTTGATGGTTTGCCATGATTGTAAAGGACTCTGGTTCGTTTGATTTAACCAGATTATCGAGGCTCGACTGCATGAACTGCAAGCTGTCGATAAACCTTAAGTTGCCAAGAGAGAAAGAAATGTACTTCTCCATATTTGTCGGGATGCACTTCACATCAGATTGTACTTCAGCTATACCGCTCATGATATGATGTGCATCGTAGCCCTTTAAGTTGTGAAAGAGAACAGGGATTATAACAGTTTCCGGATTGATTCTGAAGTGATTTATATTACATGCTTTGTGAGCAGCGCCTCGATACTTGCCTGTTATGTGGCATTGATCTCTAACAGCGTCTCTCATGAAGTCTCGTACAAGAGACTCCCCACAGAAGAGGCAATCAACTTGCTCAAAGAGGGGCTTTGTTTTTTGTTGCCTTTTGTTTCTTGGGCCTATGAAGGGTGATGCCTCCAAACGCCCTGTAACTTCGTTTTGGATGTAGGTTTTGAATGCATTGGTGTAGCATTTGTTGGTTTTGTGATGAACAAGGCCGGCGTACTTTCCAGTGTTTGGATCGTAGACTTCGATAGAGTCGTTGAAGTTCTCTTTGTAGAGACACCCATCACAAATGCTGCAGTAATTTGCGTTGTTGAAATCTGTCCAGTCTGCTCTTGTCATTGATAAGGGCTTCTTGTGATGAAGTTCGTCTCTTATCTCCCTCTCTAACAATTGTATGTAATGGAGAAACCCTTCAACCGCGTCCTCACCTCTGTATAAGTATGGGCCTTTTGTTTTGAGATCAGAGCGAACAGCCATCATAGAGAACCCGCATGGCGTATGTACTGATGTTTTGGTTGTACTGCTTTCTTTTGGGTCTGGCTTGCAAGTGTCGATTTTTGTAACGAGACTTTCGAAGTCAGCGTAGATAAAATAAGGAGCTTTCATCTGGTTCTGGTAGTTCTCAAAACGCAGGATGTTTTCACCATCTTTGGGCATTTCAGTTCGAACCGGCCTGCCTTTGATACCTCTGCAGTCAGTCAGATGTTTGTTGAGAACATCTTGCGATGAAAACCCTTGAAGGCATCTTTCGCAGAAATGAATCCTTCGGCCTGCCTCATAATTGCTATGATGAAGCCTGCTTAGGCTTTTTATGTAGCAGTGGTGTGTGTTATTTTCATTGGTTATCAGCATTAGGTTGATTCGTCTTATCTCAGGATCTTGTACTTCACTGATTCTAAGGACTGTTGTGTTACCGTTTTGCCAGCCAAAGACGTTTATTGCGAGGTTGTTGAGTTTTTCTACTGCAGAGATTTGATGCAAGGGTGTAGGGAAAGAGATGTTAGTGAAGTTTAAGCCATCCTCTGTCGGATACTTGCTTGGCCTGTCTGAATGTCTCGTATCTCGAGTGGGGAAGAGCGCAGCTCGCAAAGCCCATCGAAAGTATTGATTATCTCTGTTTTTGATGTTTATAATGGCCTGTTTTGCTTTGAGCTTTGGAGGAACAGGGATATAAGAACCGCCTCTGATAGCTTGATATCTTCCGAAATCAAGAAAGACGTACTCAACTCTGTCGATAACCCAGCCTGAACCCATGTTTACCCATCTGGCTACTTCTTCCTTGTTTGAGTTGATAACAGCTTGTAGTTGCCCGTTGACTGCAGCTTGATAAAAGTGTGTTATTATGAGAGGGTTCTCTTGACTAAAGTAGTGGGTGATTCTTTGTGTCCCGTCGGCTCCTTCCTTTGAAAAGTGAACTAAGAATGAAAAATTCACTTTGACTGGGCCGAGGTCTGTAATCTCTCTAACTATAGTTCGAACTATAGCAGGTTTGTTCTCTTGATAAAACAAATCGAGATCATGTATTGGATAATCGACAGGAACAGTCATTTTATAGCTGTGAAGCCAGTCACGCCAACCCTGATTTCTCCGAACGAAGCGAAGTGGTGCATCCATGGAGTGTATATACAAAGGGGTTTACATTTCTTCAATTGGCAACACCGACCCCCAGTTCACACAGGAGGCGTTAAATCATGCAATCTAACCCTTATTTGAAGCGGGGCTGTAACGCAAAGGCATCGTTAAGTGGGGTCGTAAATAATTGATCACTATGTAGTAGAGGGAGTGGGTGCATCCGACCCCACCTCCAAAGGCCCGAGAAACCGCTTATTTTGGGAACTCACGATAACTCGGGCGTTCGTGAGTTCCCAAAATAAGCGGTTTCTCGGGCCTTTGGAGGTGGGGTCGGATCACCCACTCCCTCTACTACTTACCATAATTAAAAGTGAAACTGGCTTCAGCTGAAAACCACAATTTTTTTTTGGTCAGGCTCCCATTAAGCCTTCAAAGCACTCGAAAGATTTAGTTTTATTCTTTTTTTTTCTTACTAGCATTCTTATTTGTCTTTTTATAATTAATTTTTTTTAGGAATTATGCACACTATTAATGGTAGGAGATTTGGAAATAATTCAATGAAAATGGCTTGCAGCCCAGCTGAATTTGCAATCACTTAAAACTGAGACACTGAAAGAATTCACAATTTGTTCATTGAATGTACGTGGTCTAGGTGACGAGGTAAAACGAAGGGAAACTTTCAGATGGCTAAGGAACAAAACATTTTCGATTTACTTCCTACAAGAGGTTCATTCCACAAAAGATACCGCTACGATTTGGACGAATGAGTGGGGCTATAAAACAATTTTCAGCAGCTGCTCTAGCTCGAAAGCAGGAGTCTGTATTCTTTTTAACAACAATTTCTCTTTTCAACTGCTTAAGCAATATTCCGATCAAGAGGGTAGATTCATCATAGCAGAATTGGATACAAGCGAAAGAATTATAACGTTGATAAATATATATGCACCCAATAAGGACGACCCAGACTTTATGCAGAAAGTTTTAGACATCACAACCGATTTCACCTGCGACGATATAATTTTTGGTGGCGATTTTAATCTAGTTCAAGACATTAAGAAAGACAAAAAAGGGGGTAATCCGACAACTCACAACAAAGCTTTAAACAAACTCAAAAATATAGCCGCAAATTTAGATTTGACCGATATACGGAGAGATATGCACTGGGATGAACTAAGGTACACCTGGAGGCAGCGAAAACCAGAAATCCATTGTAGATTAGACTATTTTTTTAATTAATCAAGACTTGAGCCCGAATGTCTCGCATTCCGATATTATACCTGGCTATAGGACAGATCACTCAATGGTTACACTATCGGTCACACTGCAAGCCAACCCCAGAGGCCCCGGCTACTGGAAATTAAATACGTCTTTCCTTATTGAATCGGAATTTATTGCCGACATCAAAGCGACCATTCAGGGTGTTAAAGAGCAATATGAGGACGATCAAAATGTTGACGACTCTCTGCTTTGGGAAATGGTTAAGCTAAAAGTAACAGAGTGCTCAATTAGATATGCAAAAAAAGAGAAAGTACAACAAACAAACTTGGAAAAACAGATCGAAAACAAAATCTGCATACTTGAGAAAATCGTGGAAGATGCCAAAACACTTCCTCACGAGAAAACCTTAGCTATTGAATCTTTAGATAAAGCCAACCGTGAATTCGAACTCATTAATCAATACAAAACAAAAGGAGCTATAATAAGAAGTAGAGCGAAATGGTACAACGAGGGCGAAAAAAACAGCAGGTATTTTCTTAACCTTGAAAAAAGACATAATAAACAAAGCGTTATAGGGCAGCTAAAGGTGGCAAACGGGCGCACTCTTACCAAAGACAAAGACATACTAGAAGAATGCAAACGATTCTACAAAAATCTATATACATCACAAAAAACGGAAAATGCAAACATAAATAAAGACCTTTTCTTCCCTGAAAACAATGAATGTAAATTATCTTCAGAAGATGCAATTTCTTGTGAAGGAATACTGACGGAGAAAGAATGTTTTGAAGCCCTTAAAACAATGGAACCTAATAAATCTCCAGGTACGGACGGAATACCAGCTGAATTTTACAAGGTCTTTTGGAAAGATCTATCCTAATTTGTTCATAAAAGCAATCAACGCGTCTTACAATCGCGGAAGGCTGGGAATTTCCCAAAGGAGAGGGTTAATTAAAGTTATCCCTAAAAAGAACAATATTCTTTCAAATTTGAAAAAATGGCGCCCTCTCACTCTTCTAAATACAGATTACAAAATTGCAACAAAGGCAATAGCGAATCGGCTTAAAAAGGTGCTTCCTAAGCTCATAAATCACGATCAAACAGGTTTTCTTAAAGATAGATCTATCAGCGAAAACATCCGATTGATCGAAGGTTTGATAAGACATACAGAAGAAGAAAAATTCCAGGTCTTCTATTATTTGTCGATTTCGAAAAAGCCTTTGATACCTTAGAATGATCCTTTGTTCAGCAGGCGTTCGAATACTACAAATTTGGCGCTTCTTTAAAAAAAATGGATCGAACTCTTTTACGTTGAAATTGAAAGCAGTGTAGTAAACAATGGCTAGTCATCCGACTTTTTCACTCTGGGAAGAGGTGTTAGACAAGGTTGCCCCTTATCTCCTTACATCTTTATTCTTTGTACTGAGATAATGGCTTCAGCATTTCGACGTAATTCAGATAAAAGAGGCATCCCAATATACGGAGAAGAAACAAAAATAAGTTTATACGCAGATGACACTACTTTAATCCTTGACGGCACAAAATCATCATTACAATTTTCACTAACCACATTGGATGCCTTTCAAACGGTATCTGGCCTTAAAATTAACAATGAAAAAACCGAAGCCCTCTGGATCGGAGCGCTGAGCGGAAGTGAAAAAGAATTGTTTCCCGAGCGTAATTTTAAGTGGGCCAAAGACTCCGTAAAAGCACTAGGCGCGTGGTTCTCTACATTATGCAAAAAATCGCAAGCCCTAAACTTTAAGGAAAAAACTGAAAAAATTCAAAACCTCATCGAAAGTTGGACTTTCCGCCGATTAACCTTTTTTGGGAAAATAAATGTCATAAAAGCTTTCCTGTCTTCGCAATTAGTTTACATTTTAACGCCTTTGCCAACAGACCATTGCGCTCTAAAGGAAATCAATCATCTTCTCTTCCATTTCCTATGGGATGGTAAAAAGGACAAAATTAAGCGCTCTGTTATGATAGGCGACTACAGGAATGGGGGAGCGAAAATGATAGATATTTTCACATTCAATGCTTCACTTAAATCTACCTGGATAAAAAAAATAATGGTAAATGGAAAAATCTATTTAACCTATCACTTAAGAGGTATGGTGGTCCACTCGTTTTTAAAGGAAATGTCAGCAAAAATGACATAACAAAATGAACATCAAAGATACCTTTTTAAGAGAACTTCTTGAAATATGGGCGGATTTGAATTACAAAACGGCCATATCTTCGTTAGCGAATTTTCGAAGAATGGCTCTGTGGAACAATTCTTTGGTACGTATAGCAAATGCACCAGTTTATTATAGGCATTGGGCCGATAAAGGAATTTTTCACCCACAACATATTATGGAAAACGGATCGAGTACCAACAGTTTCTTAAGTTATAACGATTTTCAAGCCAAATTCGCAATCAAGACCACTTTTGTAGAATATTATGGTATTACATCGTCACTACTGGGTATTCGCCAAAGGATTGCTCCACAACCGCCTGACCATCATAAAATCAATAACACCGACTGGAGCGTCAAAGCTTTAAATTGTAAAAATCTTAGCCGCGCTGTTTATAAGGCTCTGTTATCCAAAAAAGTGACTGCTCCTGAAAAAAGCCAAACAAAGTGGGAAGTAGACTGTGAAATCGAAAAGCTAGAAACCATTCAATGGCAGCAAATATTTTTGAAACCTTTTATTTGTACTCAAAGCTGCAAACTTAGGAACTTTCAATTCAAGTTTATTCACCGTAGAATCGCCACTAATACATTTTTGAGTAAGATTGCAATAAAGGATAATGAAATGTGCTCTTTCTGTCAAAAAAATCCGGAAACACTGTTACATCTTTTTTGGGACTGCCCTATAGTGCAATCTTTTTGGAAAGCCTTGGAAAACTGGCTAATCACCCAAGGTCTACTTTCCGATAATGACAAAATAAATAAACTGTTGGCTTTAGGCTTAAACACTGAAACTTCCGCACCATCTCTACTTGATTTCTGTACTCTTCTTGCACGATATTTTATACACGTCTGTAGAATGAAGCAAACGTTTCCACAGATTTTAGGCATGATTCAACAAATTGAATACTATGCTTTGTTAGAAAAGCACTCTCTTTCAAAAACATCCTTCAAAAAAAAGTGGAATGGCTTGCTTGGTTTTGTAAATGGCCTTACTTTACCGAGTTTTTCCTCATCTTCCGAGAATGTAAATATGTTTAACTACTGTGAATGTTTAATCTGAGCTGTAAGCAAGCTAAGAAAGTAAGCCACTATCTCTCCTGTCCGTGCCCTTTTCCCTATGTTTTTTTTTTGTCTTTATTTTTTTTTACAACAACTATATTTATTATTTTTAGGACAACTAATGTATTAATTTACTTATACTGTAATTAGTGTTAAGTATTGTACGTATTGTAAGTTATGTAATTAATCGTTTTGTAAGTAGTGTTTTTGTGTTGCAAATAAAGTAAAAAAAAAAGAAAAAAAAAACAATCCAAAGAGCTCGAGTCAGCCATGGAAGCCATCTTTGGGATTCAACCTACGAATGGTGACACTTCCACCGGGGAAATGGTCCTCAGAGAGTATAGCCAAAATAAAGGCACTGGAGGATAGACTGAATGGGGGCCCCGAAAAGCAACCTCTCCAAGATCCCCCACTTCCCGATTCGCCTCCCTTGTTGACCGAGGAAGAAGAGAACGAAGCGGATGCGTTTCTGGCGAGCCTTTGCAAAGACCCTACCAACCCGGTTCCGTCCACCCGGGTGGAAGCGGCCACGCAGACGGACCCTCCACCTCAGTCCCCCGTCGTCGTCACCGATTTGTCGTGCCCCATTCACGAGTGGGAACCCTTGTGCCCGGGCAGTTGCGGGGAGTTTTCTTACGAACGTTGCGGTCACGCGGGATGTCTGGTGTTCATTCCCACCCGTCACTTGGACACGATGTTGCTTGCGTTGCGACTGCGGGTTGAGACCGAGGATGAAACTGAGTTTGTCCCCCAACAATTACCAAAAGGTGTTCCTGACCTGCGGCGTCAACCAGAAAGGCGTGGAACAGTTTGGCAAAGAACGCTGTGGGTATTTCCAGTGGATCCATTGGAAACCCCGCGTCAGGAAAGAGGAGTACGACCCCGTGCCGTGGAACCCTTGGGAGCCGCCCCTGGTCGACAAAGAAAGAGAGCCAGAAAGAGAGCAAGAAAGAGAGCCAGAGATCCCCGGTGGAACAAGTTTTGGCGAGGAGGGTTCGTGGTGGCGGGAACGAACAACACCATCCTGTTCCCCGAAGAATTCAGAAATTTGAGTTCTCGCCCTTACTTGGAGACCGCGTACGAGATGATGAAACAGTTCCCCCCCAAAATGAAAAAGATCCTTCATGTGCAGGCCTTGAGCCGGTACCTGAAAGAGGAAGACCCTTCGTTGGAGATGTTGAATGATGTGCAGTGGTTAAAAGACAATTACGTCCCCGACGAGCCGACCCCCACCTTTGACTATTGGATGCGTCGAGCTGCCGAGAACTTGGCCAGGGCCACGAAAGAGCCACCCCGTGGCAACCACAAATGCGTATCACTCCTTTTTTGAACATTGTTTTTCTTCATGTAAAAAAAATATTATCTTGTTTGGTTGATTAAAAAAAACATTTTGTTGTCACGAACATTCACGGTGTGGTTGTTGTTTGTTAACGATAAAAGTCCCCTCCCCTCCTCCTTTTGTTACGAGTGCCTTGGACCCCCTTACCGGCGAACGACATGGCCCCGCGTGCCAAATCCCAAAACAAAAGCGAGCCTCGGTCAGTTGGGGAGAGGTTTACGAATCCCCCGAGAAAAAGGCAGTTTGGGGGGCGTGCAACGATTTGCCCAGCAGACGTTGCCTCTGGCGCGGGCCAAACGCGTCTTGGAAGGGCTCTTGAGTTATACCCTGCACAAACCGCGTCGGAAACGGTTTCCCACCACCCCCGTGATCGTGTTTGCCCGCCGATTTGGTGTTTTTCGGGTGGCCGATTTGGTGGACGTGTCGGCCTTGAAGAAATGGAATAAGGGGTACCGCTTCATTTTGACCGTCATCGACGTCTTGTCCAAGTACGCGTGGGCGGTGCCTTTAAAGAACAAGACCGGCAAAGCCGTGACGGAAGCCTTTGCCTCGATTCTGCGAGGCAGCAAAGGACGACAACCCTTGTGGTTGCAAACGGACGACGGGACAGAATTTTACAACCGGACCTTCCAAACGTTTCTGAAAGAGCGAGGGATTTCGCTGTTTTCCACGCGCGGGGATAGCAAAGCCGCCGTGGTGGAACGATGGAATCGCACGTTGAAGGAACGCATGTACCGCATGTTCACCGCGCTGAATACGCTCCGGTACGAGGATCGGTTGCCGCTGTTGGTCCGAGGGTACAACGCCACCCCGCATCGAAGTATTGGCCTGCCCCCGAACCAAGTGACCCGCGCCAACGAACGCACCGTGTGGGATCGCTTGTACGAGACACGGCTTCGACGGCGGAAACGCCCGACATTGAAGGTGGGGGATCGCGTCCGACTCAACAAGAAACATCGTCCTTTTCAAAAGGGGTATTTGCCCGGATGGACGGAAGAAGTGTTCATCGTGTAACGCGCCCGAGGAGGCCCCCTGCCCACCTACAAGATCCAAGAGTGGGACGGGACGCCTGTGGAAGGGACTTTTTACAAAGAAGACGTGCGAAAAGTCGAGGTGGCGGACGATGCCGTGTTTCGGGTGGAAAAAGTGCTTCGACAACGAGGACGGAACGTGTTGGTTCGTTGGAAGGGGTGGCCTAGCAAATACGATAGTTGGATCCCCAAACGTCATATGACCTCGCTATAAAGAGGGGATCGCACCCCCACACGGGCCACAAAGTTGTCGTCGACGTCATGAATCGCGTGGTGCTCCTGAGCGATGTCTCCCCGGAATTTCCCAACAACACCCCGGATGCGTTCAAGGTACGATTGGCGGAACCGCTGGCGTTGGAAGGGGATTGGGAAGTGGGGTTGCTGTCCCTCTCCATCCCCGATAGCGGACGGGCGTTGACGCACGTCGCGGGGCTCGAGAGGGATGTCATGTTTGTGCTGGCTTACACCCTGTTGGATACCCTCGATCAACCGACCCTTCACAGTTACATGATCAACGGCGATCGTTTGCAAGACGAGCAATTCATCAAGAATGGGGTGGACATGATGGCCTCCATGATTCGACTCTTCGAGCGGGAAGCCTTTACCCAGACGCCAACGCTGGGACGTCGTTTGGAGAAGGCCCGTCGACCCACCTTTCGTTGGGAAGGCCCGTCCTTGGTCGTGGAACACAAATGGTTGGAGAACATCAAACCCGTTCCCACCAACCCCGTACCCGGCATTCGATTGATGGTGAATAAAAAGTTGGCGGTGGGCATGGGGTGGTTGAACGCCGAGGGGACGGCACTGGGGGAAAATCTCCACTATTCCCTCCTGTTCGAAGAGGCCAAGCAGTCCTTCTTTTTTATCAAGGACACGGAACTGGGCGCGACAAAGATAGACGAGAAAACGGAAACGCCAATCCTCTGGCACGCGAACCGAGGGTACCTGTCTCTCTCGCTGACCGTGAATTGGCACTTTGCGAATCTCAACGACGCCTTTGCCGAGTACGTGGGGAGTACGGGACGACGCTTCATCGTGTACACGGATCTGGTGGAAAGCAATCGGATGGGCGGTCAACTCCACCCCTTGATTCGAGAAGCGCATTTTCCAAAAAGCGGAGACGGGGTGCAGTTCTTTGAACCGCTGCATATCCAGTGGATGCCTCTACGACGCCCCTGGATCGATATCGTCGAAGTGCAACTGGCCGACCCGAGCGGGACCTTGGCAAAAACGAAGAAAGGCCAAACGGTCGCCACTTTCTCGTTCCGCAAGGTGACGATATAAAAAGCCAGCTAGCTCCCTCGTCGATCCTCAAGTGTCGTCATGTTGGGAGGCAGTTTAACGATGGGGACGGGGCAAAGCGGAGGCACCTTCATGCAAGATTTGATCAAATTGGCCACCCCGCTGCTCGCGTCGTCGTTGCGCGAGGGAAAAGCGTCGCTGGACCGTGGTCAATCGTGGAAACAGGCGAGAAAAGCGGTGTTTGGCGCCTTGGGACGAGGGGTGAAACGGAAAGCCCTGACGAGCAAGTAAGGGATCTATAAAAAAGCGGCGAAACGAACCCGAGACATTTTCGGCGAGTGAAGACAGAAAAAGTAAGAAAAAAAACCCAGCAGCAGCACCACCATGGTCCACCCCCTGGTCGTGCAATCGCGACCCCGGCATCTGACGGGAAGGGGACGGTATAAAAGTCCAGTCCAACGCGGGGGTTGGATCTCGTCGGAAGTGGCGCCTCCCCCGGGGTATTGGTTCACTCGACAACGTCAACGCTGAGGTTGGATCTCGTCGGACGTCGCGCCTCCACCGGGATATCGGCTCGCCAGATACATAAAAAGGGTCCACGCGCGTCCACGGCAACGCAAACGTCGACGTCCCTGAACGCAACCATGTCTTTGGAATTGTTTACGATTCCCACGGCCGACATTGCTCGGCAGGGGTATCGGATGGCCAAGTACAGTCCGTCCACCACCGGGATCCGACCCATTACCTTCACGGTGCAAGCGTTGGACGATTTTTGCGATTTGGATCGAAGTTATTTGGAACTGGAACTGCGTTTGCATTCGGCCTCCACCAACGGCCTGGTGGCGGACGCGAATGCCACCTCGGACGCCGACGACACCCGATTCGTGTACGCGGTCAACAACATTGCGCATTCCATCTTCAAACAAATGAATCTGCGATTCAACGGAGCCCTCATGAGCGAACAGACGGACACGTACGCGTACAAGGCATTCCTAGAAACCATCCTGAATTTTAATAGAGAGGAAGGAGAGACCTTGCTGGCCGCACAAGGGTGGGTGAATCAATTGGATGTCGTCCCTCGGATCCAAGCCGCCGGCGCCCACGACGACCTGCCCACCACGGACGGATGGTTGCACAATTCGGTGCAAGCCCTGAAAACGGCCTCCATGCGATTTCGCGGCAACCAGATCGTGACGTTCCTGATCAAGCCGCACCTGGAAGCTTTTCACACGGGACGTCTTCTCACCCCGGGAGTAGAAATGGTCTTGGAACTGTTTTGCCATGCCCCCGACTTTTTCACGTTTGGCACCAAGACGAGTGGCACGGGGGTGAAACGGATGGTGATGTTGAACCACGAGGACCTGAAAGTGACCCTGCATCTGTGCCGCGTGTGTTTGAACCCACGGTGTACAGCGCGTTGCAAACCGATCGAAAAAGCAAGCGACAGACGGCCAAGTACCAGGTTGTGAGAAGCGAGATCCGGTCCTTTTCGTTCGACGGACGGACCACCAAATTCACGGAAGATAACGTGTTTGTGGGAAAAGTGCCCGATCGGATGATCGTGGCGTTGGTGGACAGTCGAGCGTTTAACGGCGATGTGGAATGGTATCCCTTTGCTTTTCAAAAATTTGGGGTGACCCGCATCAAGAAAGTGGTGGATGGCGAAGAATACCCGTACCCCACGCTGGAATTGAATGGAAACGATAATTTGAAAGATTTGAAGGGCTACCGTCGGTTCCTGGAAGCGTGTGGTCGGTTGCAGCACCACGGTTCCTCCATGGTGAGACCGGAGGATTGGGGGCAAAGTGGACGATGCACGTTGTTCGCGTTCAACAATGTACCCTCGGGCGTGGCGGACGACCCCGAGTACCGAAACCCGAAACAAGCTGGCAATTTGCGCGTGGAAATTGATTTCCAGGCTGCTCTGAATACCAATATCACCGTGTTGGTCTGGGGCGAGTTTGAAAATCTATTTGAAGTGGATGGCAACGGGGCTGTCTTGTATAACCTGCACCGTTAGCTGAAGAAAACAAGAAAGAAAGAAGAAGAAGCATGGAATTTGTAGCGCTGAGCGATACCATGTTACGCTACCTGGCCAGGGACGACGACGCGTTGAAACGCGTGTTTTGGGACGTGGTATTGTCGGACGGATTGCCGCAACTTCCCACCGTGACGACCCGGGCAGGCTACATCGTGAACACGGACCCGACGGGGGAACCGGGTAAACATTGGCTGGCCGTGTGGACCGAACCGGGACGAGGTTGCGAAGTCTTTGACAGTTACGGGCTGCCCTTGAACACGTACCCGGCCCCGGGCATGCACGAATGGTTGGCGCAATGGCCCACGGTGTTTCGAAGCGGCGTCACCCTTCAAGCCCTCCGGAGTCAAACCTGCGGACATTACGCCTTGTTGTTTCTCAAAGCGCGAGTACGAGGGGTCTCGTTTGAAGAGTTCTTGGCCGACTTTTCGCCGCACGACCTGGTGTCCAACGACGCCAAAGTGGCGCAACGGATCAAAGCCTTGATCCAGGAAGAACTGAGCGAAGTGGACAATGCCGTCCCCAATCGTCAATGCAGCGTGAGCTTTCAAGAGAACAAGGAACATTTCCGCGTGTAAAACAGAAAGAAAAAGAAAGAAAAAACAGTTGTTGTTGTTGTTATTGTTGTTATGGTTGTTGTTGTTAAAAAAAGAAAATAAAACAAGTGGTTGAAAAGAGTTTCCGGTGCATTTTTTTTATGATGCAATAGACAAAAAAATAGACCCATTTGACAGCGAATGCTCTGATGGTCTAGTGGTAAAGACGCTGCGTTGTGGCCGCAGAGACCCAGGCTCGAATCCTGGTCTTTGCATCTCTTTTGTTTCTTTTTTTCATCAAAAAAGAGCCACCCCTTGCTGTGGAGGGACTCATTCGGGACGCCTCTTCAACATGCCGCAAGGGAATCGAACCAAACGACAAAGACGACGACGACGAACCACCCGAGGGTTCACGGGCAAAACGGGACCCAATCCCTCCTTTTTGACGGTATTGGGAAAACGCGGGCAGATGGGTGAGGCCTTGCGACGCAAACGAGAGCAGACGGGCGGGATCTTAACCGTGCTAGCCTCGGCGGCCAAACTGGGGTACCAACTTGGAAAAATGAAATCTTACAAAAGGATGGGCGTGACGGGAGCCGCGGGTCATTATCGCGGTCGACGCAAACCGTGGGAAGTGTGAAAAAACCAACCATGATCACCAGACAAGATGCGCAAAACGTGATTCAAAGCCTGAGGGCGTTGGAATAAGGAGAGATTCTACACCATCCCGAGGATGTCTTGTGGAATCGATGGGATTATCGTCAGTATCGTCGATTGCGCGCCTTGGCCGAACGAGGTGACTGGGATACCCTGGTGACCGCGCTTCAAACTTGCGGGGAAACCCGCGTCAGGAAAAGCGTGGCAACCCTGATAAAACAACGCACCCCTCGATGGTACGATCACTACCTAGCACGATGATTCGAATGCCGAATAGCGTGATGATCGGTGGCCCCTCGGGATGCGGCAAAACCCAATTGTTGGACGACCTGTTGACGGAACAACGCGCGTTTCAACGGACCCCGGCTCGAATCGTGTACTGTTACGGGATGTGGCAACCCCGCTTTGCTCGCATGAAGAAGAAAGGCGTTCAATTTGATCAAGGCATCCCGACCCCCTCTCACTTGGAACAATGGTTCGAGGGTCGAGGGGGCGATATTCTGGTGTTGGACGATCTCATGGAAGAAGGGGGCAACGACAAGCGCGTTTTGGATTTATTCACCAAAGATTCCCATCATCGCAACATCACGGTGTTTTATTTGACGCAAGATTTGTTTCCGCCCGGTAAATTTGCCAAGACCATCAACCGAAACGCGCATTATGTCATCGCCTTCAAGAATCCGCGCGATCGCACGGGCATGCGAAATTTGGCGTTGCAAGCGTTCCCAGACCAATGGCAGGGGGTGATGGACGTGTTCAACCTCTGCACGCAGAACCCCTTTGGCTATTTAATGTTGGATCTCCACCCGGCGTCCGACGATCGGTTTCGGTTGTGGACGAATCTGCGCGAACGAGAAGCGCCTCCGGTGGTCTTTGAAGAAACGAGATGAGTCGTGAAAGTTCACCCTCCCCGCAACTCATTCGCGATGCGCGGGAGAGCGACGACGCCCTCCTGGATCCGGCTTACCTGGAACAGATGGAACGGTTTTGGGCCACGCTGTCGCCGGCCGGAGTAGGCACGAGCCCCCAACCCGCCGCCACGGCGCGTCCGGCAGGGGTGGGGGTGTCGATCTCCTTTTCGTCCCCTCGAGACCTGAACCCGACCGACTTGTTGCAAGAATTGGGGTTGGCGATGTCCCCCCACGTCGTGCCGCCTCCTCCTCTTCCTCGTTTTGGTCTCCGTCGCCTCCCCGCCGCCCACCCCGTCCGCGACTGTCTCCGGTACGAGAAGGAATCTGGTCATGCATCGGATCCTCAACGCTCCCATGACGACCGAGGAAGAAACGCGATTGCGACAACAATACCGCATCACGGACGAGGATTTGGACAGGTACATGGCCACTCTCCCCCCGTACGAGGTCGCAGGCCCCCCCGCGTTACCTGCCGCCGCCGCCCCGCCCACGACCGTCTCGGCAACCAGGACGACGGCAGGCGCTCCCGGCGGACCGGGAGGGTCCCCTTCCTCCTCCTCCTCCTCATCGTCAGCGCCCTCTCCCCCTCGTTCCCCTCGTGGACGAGGCAGGCGAGCCAGAGGACGTCGGGGTCCCAGCCCGACCAATCGACGCAATCAAGAGGACATGCGTCGACAAATGGATCTGTTGGCGGAAGATGCCAGACAGGAAGCCCGCAACCGTCGCATACGCAATATCACGCATACCAATACCGTGACCACGATGTACGAAGACAACGGCGAAGCGCCCACCGTACGACGGATCTCCTCCCGCATCACCAATCCATAAAAAAGAGGGAGAGAGAGAAATAAAACAGACACACCCATACTTTGGTGCAGACAGTGATCGCCATGGTTCGAGGCAACGGGGTTCGCCGACGCACGACCCCCCACATCCGACGACGACGGCGTGGAAAGTCCCACCACCAACGGGGAGGAAATCTCCTTCCCGTGTTATTTCGTGACTTGCAACGGACCTTTGGGAAAAAAACCGTGGGCACCTTGGCCAAAGGCGCCTCCAAAGAAGCGCAAGCCTTGGCGTTGGCCAAAGGCAGTGTCGCCGTGGGTAAAAAGATGAAACGAGCCTTTCAACAAGCGAGACAACGCATTCCGCCGGAACTACGACGACGCATGATCTTCCTATAAAAAAACGGAAGGGGACCCTACCCTCTTCATTGTGGGACGACAGGATGCCAAAACGCCGGGCCGTGAAAAGACGTCGACGGCGGCAGACGAGGGAGCTTCAACGCGGGGGTGGTTTGGAACAGTTGCTTCCCCCCATCCTGCGCGCGGTGAAATCGCTCATGGGAGGTCAATCCGTGGGCACCTTGGCAAAAAAAGCCGCGAAAGAATTGGCCAAAGAAAACGTCAAGAGTGGGGCGCGAGGGGTGGCTCGCAAAATGTCCAGTACCGTGCAAGGCATCAAACGGAGAGCCACGCGGGCCGCGCAACGCGTCAAACGACGTCTGCCGGGACTATAAAAAACGGTCGAGAGGCCTTCCGAGGAAAAATCATCATCCTTTGCCGTCGACACACGCGAGCTGGATCATGCCGAAAAGAAAACGACGGCGACGTACCCTGCGTCGATACGGAGTGAAAACGCGACGACCCCGCAATCGTCAACATGGAGGCGTGTTTCCTTTACTGGCCTTGGCCGTGCCCGCCTTGATCGCCGCGGGAAAAGCGGCCGCCTTGGGTGCGGCGGGAGGCGCGGCGGGGTTCGGGGCCAAAAAAGCCTTGGAAGCCGTAACGCGAAAACGGAGGTGAAAAAAAAAACAGAAAACAAAAACAAGAGAAAAGAGAGAGAAAAAACCCGTCGTCGAGTATAAAGCGAGCACGATGCCTACGGACGGCGGTCGATCCAAGTGTGCGTCATGCGTCGCATCCATCGTCAATTGCCCTTCTTGAAAAGTGTCTTGAAGGAAGCCGATCAGCAACGACGACAAGAACGATTGCAATTAACCAATGCAGATCAAATCAATGCCATCAGCGAATTGGCGATGAACACGTTACGGGGCACGGTCCCCCTCTCCCGCGCCAATTATCGAGTGCTACTTCCCCACCGCCAGGCCTTGCGCGAGATGGCGAAAAAAAGAATTCAATAAAAAGACGACGAGAGACCATGCAATCGCAAACGGGGGCAGGTCTCTGGCGCGGGTTGAATTGCGTCTGCGAAAGGGCCCTCAAGTCGCGATGAATCGCGTGTCGCACCTTATAAGAAGAACGGAACGACGGGAACAAGAACGTCAGGCCACCTTACAGCGCGTGGTGGAGACCTTGCAAAGTCGAAATCGCGACGTGGAGAGGCTCAAAAAAGAACTCGTGACGCTTCGCGAGCGATTGAGGCAAAAATACGACCACGTGGAGGTATTGTGTCAACATTTGCTGAATCTACGCGATCACCAACTCTGCCACTACTGTCGAGTATACGCCGACGTGCTGGGGGACGGAAGCGGCAAAGAACGACCATGAGTGCGTTCCAGGCCCAAGCCGTCACCGACCCTCGACGGTTTCTTCAATTGCAAGAACAGTACAAGCAACGGTTCATGGAAGACAGTCGATTGAATAAGGCGGCGACCTTGGCGGCCGAAGAAGACGTGTTGCTCAACTCCGACCTGGACCCGGGGCTCAAAGTCGCGTTGGCCAAACCCTTGGCGCGTCAAGTGCGCGTGTGGACCAAAAGCGTGTGACAACCGGGCATGACGGCCCCGGGCACGGGAGTGGGGGCACCGGCGACGGAGGAGTAGGATCTGGCCGAGGCGCCCATCTCCACCTTCCTCAAACACACGATAAAAGGACGCACCCCGTCGACACCCGCGCCAGGTCCAAAACCGGCCAAACCGACGGGAACCCCGAGAAAGGTCAGCGTCAAGAAACTCACGACCCCGTCGGGCATTCCGAGACCCATCCGTCCGAGGCAACTTCCCTTTGACACGCCGGCGTCGGCACCCGGTCCGACGACGTCCTCCTCCTCGTCCCTCAGCGGGACGCTGAAGAAACGAGCCAAACAGACGATAGGGAGTGTCGCGAAAAAACCCAACAAGCGATCCGAGACAAAGCCAAGGCGGCCCTCGAAAAAAGAGCGAAAAGGGAATTGGAGAAACTCAAGACGAGTTGGTTGGATTGGAAGTGATGGGACGCGGTCAAACACCCAAACGAAAAAGGCAACGGGCTCCCCGCCGGCAAAGAGCCATTCGCGGAGGAAGTTTCGACATTCAAAAGTTACTGGCCAAAGCGGTGATCGAATTTCATTGGCCGGGGTATCAATACATGGGCCCCGGGACGCATCTCGCCAAACGCCTGAAACGAGGGGATCCCGGAAAAAATCGATTGGATCGATTGGCCAAGCAACACGACATCGATTACGGTCGTGCCAAGACGTTGCAGGACAAGTGGAAAGCGGACGAAAAAATGATCCGAGGGATTGCCAACCTGCCGGGAAAACACACCCTGACGGAGAAGATTGTGAAAAAAATCATGCAAGTCAAGAAACGTTTAAAATTGTGAAAGAACACTTTATTGTAAAATCCAACGTTGCGTTTCAAAGTTTAATAAATTCAACCACTTGTAAAAAACAAAAAAGTGTTTTGTGTCAGTTCACGCCTTATTGTCTTTCAAGGCCTTCGTTCACCAACTGTTTTTCGAGGGAATGCAAGCGGGGATCCTTCTCGAAATACTCGGAGATAACAAATTCGCCCACGTGTTTGTCCATGCCAGCCTGTAAATTGTATTTGGCCAATCTACAGATTGCCAAGCTACAGTTGGGTTCCCAGTCGTAACCGTGTCCCGTGTGGTAGGCGTCATCTTTCTCCTCTTCGCACTCCCTGCACAAAATTTGGTCCAACAACCGATCGCAGCCCACTTGCCATTGGAGACCCCGACGACGTTCCTCTTTCGTGTCTTTCAAGCACTGCGTTTTCTCCCGTTGCAACGTCTCGACTCGAGCGCGGGCCTCTTTCATGTCTGTCGACCACTGCATTTTGTCCCGTTGGTAGGTCTCGATTCGAGCGCGGAGGGACGAGTTGTCGGTCTTCAAGGCCTCGACGCAGCTCGGGATCTCGCTCTAGGGTACCCCACTGAGTTGACACGTGACATCCGCCATGGCCGCTCGCAGGGACAGATTTTCTTTCTTCACTTCGTTCAATTCCTTGGTCAATAACACGTTCTTCACGGACAACGGATCCATCGCGTAGCCCAACATCGTGCCTGTCTTTCTATTCTCTCTCGAGGCGATTAAATAGAACGGGGTGGGTGGCGAGAGACCCTGGACCCCCCATGGGTACCCTGTTCCTTCCCGGCATGCATCGTCCTCCTTCCCGAGGGTATAATAAGAGCAGGGGTTCCCACCGTTTTCACCCTTCACTCAGTTGTTACGAGTGACATCCAAAAACAAACATGGCGTCCAACAAAGTGGTCACTCCCTCGGTGGTGGAAGTCATGCGTGCCAAGCGGAAACGTGTCATGGAGGAGAAGGAGAAGGAGACCTGGGCCGCCAAACGCGTGAAAGTGGAACCGGTGGGAGAGGAGGAGAAGGATCCATCCCAGACTGCCTCGCTTCCCCATGGAGAGTCTTATTGGGATTATCTACCCATCATCCTCCAAGAACGCATCCTGGATTTGGCGGCCAGGCAATTGCACCGCGAACGCATGGCACGGGTATGTTACGATCTAGTATTTCAACGTGTTTGCTAACTTCATAAATGGGTCAAATATTCAGTTAGATGTGTCGGTTGCAACCATTGCTCGCGACGACGGCGTTACGGGGCCATCGATCAATTATTAACCAAAGTGCGTTCCATCGAAAACCCCCATTCCGCCCATTCGACCAATGGCTATTGCAACGAATGCCACGACGATTTGATGTTGGGTCTTTGATGGGGTCTTTGTAACCTTTGTGTTTTTTTTCCTCTTTAACTACAAGGTGATGGTCGAAATCCGCACCTTGCTTCGCTGTCCTGTCACGCAATGGATGCGACCCACTCCCAGTCGACGATCGTTTATTATGTGGGACCTCTCTTGCCTCTACTGTCGGCGACGTGTTGTTAATCTGTAACGCTGGTTTTTTTTTTCACCCCACAAACACAGATCATGGGACAGTTACGGGACTTGTACCTCTGCCCACGCTCGTTATGGTTGAACACCGAAAAACATACGAACAATCCTTCAGTGTGTCAACATTGTAATCGTAAAGTCTTCAAGGGCAAAATTGATCGTTTGATTAAAAGAAGGAAACGCAGAGATCACTAATTTTCATTTTTATTTCACACTGTACAGTTGATTTTAGAAATACAAGACTTGCCCGTTTGCGCCGTTTCTATTTGGGGCGATCCCACTCCGTCATCTTATTGTCAACATTGTTTGCGACGATGGACAGACGGGGACATTGACGATCATTTTCTTCTCCGTTTCTTTTAGTTGATGCAAGAACTCGGGCAATCCGTCGTGTGTCCGTGCACCAAATGGGTCACCAATCCCGCGTTGCATTATTGTCAACATTGTCGACGCATAGAACTGTTTGGGCGACTCGATTTTCTTGTCGCCCATTCCATCGATTGGGCTCACGACGACTTTATGGACAGACACGACGCCGTTTACAACGACGATCACCTGATTGCTTTTGCGGACAAACGTTTCAATTTACGTTTTTATCAACACGTGTAATTATTTTTTAAAAAACAATCGTGAATAAATGTTGTTGTTGTTTTTTCAGATTCTGGATCAATTGCTGTCTTTTCGCGTTTGCCCCTTGTACCTATGGTCTACCCGATCCTTCTTTCTTTCCTATCCATGCTGCCATTGCGTGCGGGGACTGGGTCTGGGAACCATTGACGATTGGATGAAATACAAAAGGCGACAAAACCACTCAACGTGACTTTCCATTTTTTCAGGTCATGACGCAATTGACATCGTTGAATTTTTGCAGTCACACCCTATGGTCCACCCGTTACAAGACTAAATGGCTCACCCCCCGCCTTCGATTGATTTTCTGCCAACATTGTTTACGAAAGATAACGCGTGGTTCCATTGAGAGTGGTTTCCTCCGTTTCAGGTCATGACGCAATTGAAATCCCTGATCGTGTGCGGCTTCCGACAATGGACCACCCGCAGCGCCGATCCGTAGATTCTATGCAACCATTGCATTCGGTATTTTGCTTTCGGAGCCATTGACGACTGGCTCGAAAAGACCAAATCGCCCCTCATCAGAGACTTGCCATTACGGCTTCAATTGACGTCGACCCGACGAGGAAAACACCTGCCAGGGGCGTTCTCCCATTAGGGGATGGAACTCATGTCCCCGCTTGTAAACTTAGCTTTTTGTTTTTTTTTCGTTGTGTGCCTATTAAAAGGCATTTTTTTGCGTTATTTTCTGGGTTTTTTCTGTCTCTCTGGCCGAGCGGGATCTGGGACCCACCCCGCGTGCGGAACCAGAGCGACCAGTCACCATCCCCGAGCGACCCCCGAGCGATTCCCGAGCCCATCCCCGAACCCATCCCGAGGGATCCCGAGCGGGATCTGGGACCCTCGACACATCCGAGTTGTTTGAGACAACCAATTGCACCATCATTACGAGCTTTAAGAACCTTTAAGTCACCCTTAAGATCACTTCCGGTCAGTGGTCTCCCACCCTCAGGCAAGCGCCACCCAAGCGCCACCCATGATGTCATTGCACGTGTACAGATTTTCGGTGGTCGTCTCTGATTGGCTAGCCGAAGTCACGTGTGCTAAATCCTAGCTCCTGATTGGCTGGCACACAAGTTGAGCGACCTTAACTACTCTCGACCTCCAACTCTAACGATGCCGCTTGCGTCTATAAACGGAATTAACTGCTGAAATTCCCCTTTCCTAAGGTGAACATGGAGGCTTCTCTGACTCTCTTTAACCCAGTAGAATTCAGCTTTAACCAGCTGTTCAGGTGTGAGTGGTCCGTCGCTCAACTTCCTGTGGTCTTTGGCTCCTCTTCTCATTTGTACTCGAATACGTAAATTCCCGATGATCCTCAACACATAGTCGCTAACTCTAACAAGCCTTCTCCAACTCGAGAACGTCTTGCAATCAATGATCTCCGGTGACTGATTTACCAGGTTCAAAACAGCTTGGGCTTTGCGTCGTTCTTAATTATTGACTTCACTTTGGTCAGCGGTCGATACCTCTTTCGGCCACTCCTCCTCAGGTAAGCGTAAAAACTCCGGTCCGTGCTTCCATCTTTCAGTCAGCCGTTCAGCTGGTATGCCTCGAGAGACGTCATCAGCCACGTTGAACTCTCCAGGCACGTGTCTCCACTGAGAGGGATCGGAATTACTTTGAATTTCTGCAACACGGGCAGATACAAACGGTTTGAACTCCCTTGCTTGGTTGCTAATCCAAGACAAAACTATGTTGCTGTCAGAAAAGAATACTGCTTTCTTAAACTGCAGTCTTGACTCTTCTGCTATGGACTGGAATAACCTTGTGGCCAGTACTGCTGCTTGTAGCTCTAGGCGGGGTATGGTCTGCGGTTTCAATGGTGCCACTCTTGATTTGGTAGCTATGAATCTTACGTCGTATGCGTTGCTGTCGGTTTTCCATCTGATGTACAGTTAGGCACAGGCTCCAAAGGCTTCATTGGATGCGTCCGAAAAAATGCAAAGCGTTGGGACTCCAATCGCATGTACCGGGGTTAGGGATCTCTCAAAGGTCACGTGGTTCAGATTCTTTATTTCTTGGAAGAAGCGAATCCACTCCTGGCGTGGTTGCGGGGATAGCTCTTGATCCCATTCTAATCCTTGTTGCCACAATCGCTGCATTCCGATTTTGGCGGGAACCAAAAATGCTGCTGAAAATCCGACCGGATCAAAGATTCGAGCAATCTGGCTCAGTATTGCTCTCTTGGTCAGCTTCATTTCTTCGTGTTGGTTGACATTGAACCGAAAAACGTCTTTGGCATGGTTCCAAACAGTTCCCAGTATCCTTTCTTCCGTTGCGCCTTGTAGCAGTTTCATTCTGGGTTCCTGTTGGTCGCTGCTGGTCACTTTTTCTAGTGGCTGGTTTGAGAGCCATCCTTTCACTTGGAATCCTCCCTTCGCTAAGACCTCGTCCATCTCAGTTGTCAGTTGCTTGGCTTGTGTCACCGTACGGACTGATTCGCAAATATCATCCATGTAGGTGTTCTCCTAGCATGTGGATACAAACTCTTCGCTTCGTCGGCCGTTTTTCTTAGAGTGATTTGCGCCATTGCCGGTACGGGTTTGTCCCCGAATGTCAGTACACATACATGTACGTCAGGCTCTCTTTCAGTTTCCATATTCCTCCACAGGTATCGGTGTACATGCTGGTCCCGTTCAGGGATATGGTTTCTGTGGTACATCTTAGAGATGTCTCCAGTAATGGCGACTTCGTTCTCGCGGAATCGTAAGATGACTCCGAAAATGTTGTTCAGCAGGTCTGGTCCTTTCATCCAGTAATCGTTCAACCGATGGCCTTGAAAGGATGCCGACGAGTTAAATACAATTCGGATGGGCGTGGTCTTCTTTTCAGGTCTCAATACCTCGTGGTGTGATGTGTAGTGAACTGGGCCTTTGTATTCCTCCTTCTCAGACAGCTTGCGGGAAAATTTCATTTCGTTCATCTCCACCATCTGTTTGTCATAAGCCATGGCGTGTTCTTTTTTTTTTCATCAGACGACGTTCAGTCACTTCTAATTTCTTTTCAGCTTGGTTTCTATTGTTGGACAAGGATCTGGGGTCTCTTTCACGTGTAAGGCACTAGCCATTGGTTTCCAGTCTTTCGGCACGAATCTTCTATTATTTTGGCTTCTCTACGCTCAATTGGGCTTAACTTGTCAGTTTCACCGCATTCACACGGCTTGATTGCGACTCCCATTGTCTCTGTCGTCCAAAAGTCGGTCATATCAATGAGTGTGGGGATCATTACGTTGAAGACCTGATTCACTTGAGTAAGTTTTCCAGGCGTGGTTCCAAATACAACCCATCCAAGAGGCGAATGTCGTGCGACAAGGTTACCAACTTCTTTGGTTTCACCAGTGTGTAGCTTGGGGTGATCAGTTCTGACTAGGAGGTCAATAGAGCCTTCTCTTCTACGGAATGTTTCTTTTCCTAGGCCAAAGAATCTTGCCACGTCATTAAGTTTGATCAGAGAGATATCGCTGCTTATACATTCGATTCCCACTGCCATGACTGTATGAATAGCTTGGTTCTCTAGTGATCGGACGCGAACATGAAACATCTTTGTTTTCATCTCTTTTTCTTCTTCCCTCCGACTTTGGTTATCGTGATGGTCACTTCTTTACCCTTGAGGCGTAGTTCTTCTGCTACTGTTAACCGGATCAAACTAACCTGAGCGCCAGAGTCTAGGAGCAAATTCCCTCTTTCTTTGACGTTTTTTGATCCCATAATTTCCACCAGCACGACGAGTAGCAGTGCGTCTTTACAATTTACAACTGAGGAAACTGTATACGCGGCCGCGTGACTCCCTGTATTGGTATTGTTTGCAATGTGTAACATCGGGTGGTGGAAGTACTTGCACTGGCTCCCGTTAAACATCTCACTGCATTGCCGTCTGAGGGAACAGTTTGACACGTTGTGGTCTCTGCCAGCTCGCTTTAAACAACTAAAAGATTCATGGTTTTCCTTGACGGCCTTTAAACGATCGCTGGAAAAATAATCGCTGGGGCAATGAAGCTTCGGCACTGATCCATCCAATGAGAGGAATTTTTGCACAGCCAGCACTTGTGGTTTTTTGTTTTCTTGTCATCATTTGAGCCGCCTGATAGGTGATTGACGGCCAGTTTAGGGACCTGGTAGGGGTTTTTCAGTGGGGCTGTAGCTCTCATTCTCGATTTCATTTCGCTTGTCATCCATTGTATCGTGTTCCCTAAAGTAGCTTCACTCTTAGCACTCTTCACTCTTAGCGGTCATCTGAGAACATTTTATGTTCAATAATCGCCAGCATGTGATTATTGTTTATATTATTTTCGCGCCCTACTTCCGCGAGGGTGTTGAAACTTCGTCTAACGAAATGAACCAAGTCGCAAAAGCATGCATCTTCCCCGTCACGCAAAGGTTTGAATCGGGCGATGATTTTTTTAATTTTTATATAAGCATGTAAACTTCCTTGCATATGTTGTCCTGCCATAGCCAAAAATACAAAATTAAAACTCACCACAATCGATTCATCTAAAACATCTTTTAATTTGCAAAATTCGATAAAAAAAACAATCAATACCACGCCAAGACTCTACAAGATCATCCACGAAGCCTTCTGGCAAGAA